>JAOXYD010059887.1:0-13013 GCA_028565735.1 Pinacopodium congolense
TGGTGTAAGTGGATTTCCTATGTTATAGTAATGACATATTGTATGCATCTTGTTTCGACTGTCGATTTCCATAAGATTGAGTTCATGATTCTACTAGTGTTATGTTAAAAAGAACTATTATAATGGACACCAATACCAGAAAACACTAAGCAAAAATTTCTTTGTCCCATTTTATTAATTTTTATTTAAAATAATATAATGTTAGAATTTTTAAATTTAAATACTAAATTGATTTTAAATTATTAATGGATAAAAATTAATAAATATAATAATATTAAATAAAGATAAATAATAAAATATAAAATATTTAAAAATATTTAAAAATATTTAAAAAAAGTATAATGTAATTTTATTTAAAAGGGAGTTTAAGGATCAGTGTAAACAAACACAACAAATTGAAAAAGATCGTCGAAATTTAGATTGGTTCTCTTGTCGACTATGCTTGATTTTAGTAAGAAAAAGAGTATAATTAGATGACAGAGTCTCAACTTTATTAGTTAATGGAAAATAATCAGTTTAATAAATTCCAAGCCAAACTATTAGTTGACTTGATTAGCGACCATTACTATATTATACTGAGGAGCACAAGGCTTTATTATACCTACACTAAGTTCAAAGGATAAACAATCTAAATGATCTTTCAATCCTCGAGCCTTAAGATTAACAGTCTAATAGGTGGTAAGATTTTTAACTAAATATATCTTTTGTAGGAGATTGGAGGCATATAAAGAAAACTATAGCATAAATATCAAGTATATTGGTTAAGACAAATAAGTCTTGCTTTTCTCACAAGCATTAAACTCTCAAGGCTTAGCTATTAGGAATCTGAGCTATCTAATTCTCCTTGTATAATTATGAGCTTATACAAGATCACAAGTCAGATACTTCTTGATGTAAAAAGTCTTTTTATAAAGACAAGTGCAGAGTGTAATTTTATCTTTTTACAATAGAGCAAAATTAGTAATAATTCAAGCTTTTAGGAGATAGAAGAGTTTTTAGAAAGAAGTCATTAGAAAGAAATTACACTTATCTTATTAAAATTTTTCAATACAACTAATTTTAAATACAACAACAATAAAGCTTTCTTTGTAGAATATACACAAACAAAAGTGAAATAAATATCTTTAGTACAATAATTGAATGTTAAAGGCCTACTTACGGCAATAATTGATACTACACTCCACACATTACACTAATACAACTAATATGGACAAATAACTTTAAATAAAGATATGGATAAGATTCATTTCAAAGTACAATAAAATCATCTCGCCCTTTGATGATGGATTCTTATCATGAATGTAGATTTGATTATGATGGTTCTTCAACAAAATTATTTTCTTTTGTCTTTTTCCTTGGGCTATCTTCATCATCCCTTTTTAATCTTTTTAGACAACTTTCAATCTCTTTTTCTTTGATTATTAGAGGATTATCAAGGGAGTCCTGAAAGTAAGAAGCTTCTGGATGAGATGGCATAACAAAGTTTAGGCCTAAGTTAAGTCCATCTTACTACCAAGGATATCAATCTCAAGAATTTTTGGTTCTATTGGATCAACATTTAATCGTCATCCTCGGGATACAAATTGTTTTCCTATACTAATCTATTGGATCAAAGTTTTGAAAAAAAAATCTTTGCCTTCTTTAGAAATAATGCTTATAGGAAAGTATTAAGAGGCTTGCAATCAATTATGAGTCTCTTTTTTCTCTATTTCTTTCTATTCTTTTCTCCACATAAAACGCTTAGCGTACCTCGTCTGACTTGGTAGGATTTATAATATGATAATACATTCTTCTTGTTCCAATCTTAAAACTTTTGGATTCATTCCTAAATATGTAGCTTCTTTA
This sequence comes from Pinacopodium congolense, assembly GCA_028565735.1. Lineage (NCBI taxonomy): Eukaryota > Viridiplantae > Streptophyta > Magnoliopsida > Malpighiales > Erythroxylaceae > Pinacopodium > Pinacopodium congolense. Next base: position 1,846 of record JAOXYD010059887.1, read on the forward strand.
TAGTTGATATCTTCATTTCTCTTAAATGGGAATTGAAAAAAGAATTCATGATTCTTATATAAGGGATAAGAATGTTCAAATTGCTCATAACCTTCTAAGCAATAGTATAAAAATGGATCTCTTATGTTCTCATATCCCGAAAGAACTTCTTATAATTCAAATATGTTGTGAATGGTCATCTAAGTACAAAAAAAAAGTGTTTATATTGATTTTCTTAAGGTAAAATCTAAAATTTTGTAGCTTAACAACAAATATCCATACTAATAAGTACACTGGGGCCAAGAAGATTACTCCTAAGGAATTTTGTCCAAACCATATAATATGTGGAAAACTCTATGCCAATCCTTCTTTTTGTAATAAGATCAAGTTTGAAAGACTTGCTATCTACTACAGTAAAATATTCTTTACAAGGTTACCATTGTTTTGGAAGAAGTATAGGTAGCTTCATGAAATCTCTCCAAGCTCCCATATCTATGTAACCAATCGTAGTGATTGGCCTATGGTACTTTACTAGTAGTAACTGAAACTTAAAAGATAGCCTTGTAATTATTGGCATTCTTGGTTCCATATCCAAACAAGATTCTCTGATTATATAGATGGATTCATCATCATCTTCATAAATAGAGAAATTACCATCATTAATAAACTCAAAGACAGGTAGAGAAAATTGCGTTCTTTTATCTTTCCTAGATTGCTCCTTAAAGATGGACTCTATATCTTTGTCGTTCCTTATTGGCAACATTACTTTAATAGACTATAGGATTTTGACATCATTTTTGGTTTTGCTAGGGAACCTTATTATATAATACCTTGGTTAGCCATAAAGATAGCATTTATCTGACTTCTTAGTGCTTGGAACATGTTTTTCAAAAATTCTGACTCTTTTTCTTCTTTTGTTAAAAGGTTTTGGATAACCTTTAAACCATATTTTCCTAAAATGAGGTTTCTTTTACATTCACACTCTCCTTTTTTTTTTTGCACTTAATAAGGCTATTTATAATACTACTTAAGTTAAGGCCTACCTTTTTATAAGACTACTTAAGTTATGAACTACCTTTCATCGTTACCTTAAAGAACTTCTGCTATTCACATAATTTATCAAGTGTTACCAAAAGCTAGCTAATAGATTTTCCAAGGGATATTTCTTTCATATTTTTATAGAGAGAATTAATTATCCTTTACAACTCTAATTGTTGTTTACCAGGAGAGACGCTATGAATGTGTATTTGAGATTAATATTATTGAAGTCATTTAGCATGTAGTATTTTTTAGAATATTTTGAAAATATTTCTATAGATATCTCCTATTCAAGGAACATTATGTCATTTCAAGGTATTCTAATCTACTTTATCATTTTATGAGCTACAAGTCTTTAATTAATTCTTTGTGAATCATGCCTATTAAGGAGATGGCATTTAGGAGTCTGAAAACTTGGAATCTTCTATATTCTTCAAGGCTTTGAAACCATCTTCTCAGATTTTCGGTCATTCTAAAAATAAATTATATTAATATTTCTTTGAAAATAGCTTATGGTCTTATCATCTGAAGATTTATCCAAACATAGAATTCAAGAAATTTGTCTCTCTAATTTGTTAAATGAATATCATCATAAGTAAACTATGAATCCCAAGTTGGTCTATAAGTTGATGCTGTTTGTAATTGAGTTGGTTCATTCATTGATTCAATAACTTTGATTTCTGGTTAAACTTATGTTTGTTGTGAAGGAGATTGGGGAATAGCCATTAAGATTTGAGAGATTGACGTGAGATTTGTAAATTGTTCTATCTCAGTCCTTTCTAAGTAGTCAGTAAAAGAATCTTGATTTTAAAGGCTATTAGAAATTGTTTGGAGAATTAGTAAAAAGGTTCTTATAAATTCGTGAGATATCATAGGTTTTTAATGTTATCCTTAACTAGAGGTCTTTTTTGTGTTGAAGAGGTTGATGATGTCTTAATTTGTAAGGGTTTAGTAAGAGGTTTTTGGATAGGTTTAACATATGATGGTGAGGAATCATCTTTAGGTTTTTACTTAGGATTAAAAAATTTTGTGAGTTTTAGTAGAGTTTGTCTAAATAACAAATATGGCATCTTAAAAATAACCCTTTTGTAGTCAGCAAGTTTCAGATATGATAGAGTATTGTAAAGAGACCATATAGTTAAAAAAAAGTTGAAAGTATGGGTCATATACAGCTCTAAATTATTGCTTAGCAATGTCTACTTTAATTACTTTGAGCTCTTCCTAAAACTTTTCCAGTTCTCTTTCTTTCTTGGAAAAATCTAGCCTATAATAACTTCTGTCAATATACCTCCTTATATTAGAGTCAAGTCATTCAACTCATTAGAGCAATCTTTGATGTAACCACTAAATTTGAAGGGATGCTATATCGATCTATGAATTTAACTCATAGGTCTATTGTCACAAATCATCTAACTTGGAATTGATCTATCAAAGAACTTTGTTTTGTGTTACTACATTTTGAAACAGCCAATTTAAAACTTTTTGGTATGGGGAAATAAGGACATAATTTTTCTATGGATTGATCTTTGTAAATATTAAGAAGATTCTTATGGATAACATGATTGTATTATTGAATCTTCATTCAATAGTTAGAAATCCTCTTAGTTTGCTCGCACTTTCATACAAGGTAATGGTGCCAAAATCCTTTATAGGATTATTGGAATAACTAGCTCTAGTTGAGTTGGGATATCCTCTAGTGGGAGTAGATACTCCCTTCCAACTACTTTTAAAAGTTTGTACAAGTTTTAAGGCCCAAATCATTACTCTTAAATACCAATCTATGGTCTTGAGTCTGGGTCATTTCTATCATGATCACATCAAAACCTCCTTTGCATTCTCCTCTTATAATTATATTCTTTACTATCAGTATTAGAATAAATTCCATCTATCTATCAATCACTATTTAGATCACATATAAGTTGATCTGTATGACAAATGAAATGTTCATTCACATTACTAACATATATAGTCCATTTGTCCGAATAAACAGAATGTTTTAGAGGACCATTCTTTCCTCCTTTATGGAAAAAAGTTGGAGTGATCATCAATATTTATCTAGAGGGCCTAAGAGGGTCTGAATGCTCTTGCCATGATCTCTTAAAGATTAATTTTACAGTTCCATCTTTTAGACTTCTTAAGACAGAGAGGTAGTTGTGTGAATCGAATGACAGTAAGAAATGTGAAAAAAAAAATTTCATAATTTGAGACCCATTTAAATAGCATTAAGTTTACTAATTCCTCGGTTGGCATTTGACATTTAATATATACTATGGTAATTTTATCATAAGATCTTTTTACAACTATGTACAAAGCATCTAACGTGGAATTAGGGAAGTGTAGATCAAAATTATGGCTTTGTAATCTATCGATGATTTGATGGTGTAAAGTTGTCATTATGGTTGATGGATCTTGTTATGCTCCAAATAGCTAAATATAAACCTTCGGTCTTGTAGGTAAGGTTGGGTCATTTAATTTAATATTGAAGTCAAGAGCTATGGTGAGAATAACACTTGTATTGTTAAGAGTGTTGATAGTGCACCAGTTAGAGCATTTTGGTACCTTGCGTATGTTATATCAAGTAAAGAAATTAGAGTTGTTACCAAATTTCTCTTCTTATCATGAAGGATCAAAATTAAACAAATTGCCCCCTCCCTTGTAAATGAGTATAGCCTTGGTTTTGTCACAGAGGAATCAATTTGAGGGGAGCTCCAAAGTAACATATAGCTCTATCGAAGTGACTTAAAGACCACACTAATCCAATCTTGAACTTTAAATTATTTCTTTAGATTTAGGTTTTTGCGTAGAAATCAAGGAGCGAATACTCTAGTAATGCAAGGTAACGGAGTATCATAAATTTTTGTTTCTTCAGGAGAGTGGGAAATTTCTACTAGATTCTCAATTTAATTAAAGAGTATTTTCTTTACATTGAATGGAAGTCATTCCCAAAAAAAGAGCTAAAGAAAAATGAACTAGGTTAACAGATGAGATTGAAGAATCAATCATAATTCATTATATGCTCTCTTTACTTGCTCTTATAAACATTTTTTTTTCCATTATTGGAGTATTAGCTTTGATACTATAATGAAGGTCAGGTATTGTTACACCAAAATACAAAGGAAAAAAAGTGAAATTAATAATTTCACAAAAAAAATCAATAATAAAGGATATTTATAAATTAAACTATTTGTAATAATTAAATAATGCAAAAAGCTGTGTTTTATGTTTAAATTGGTACAATAATAATGTTATTTAAAACAAAATAAAATTTTAATTTTAAATTAATCAATTAATAATATGGTCTAATTTATGAAGTTAAAATCTTATTTAATTAGGTTTTATTTTTATTTTTATTTCTTATTTTTTAAAATACAAAAATTGAAAAAACAGTGCATAAATTTTAAAAAATAACACACCAATATAATTTAAAATTTTAAAAATAATATAAAAATAAAAAATATACAAATTTTAATATAAAAATATAATAAATACACTAATAATTCTACTAAACTTGTCTTAATTATCTAGCCATGTGATCTGCTGCTACTGTATCGATAGAGATCAATCGAAGTACAAATAATAAAATAAGAAATTTACCATATTTGCGAAGTCCCAAATCACGGTCTTCGTAATAAAATAATACTTGCCCGTTTTATTTTTTTACCCGTTTAAAATTTATTATTCCTCGATCAAAATGAAGAGAAAAACTGATCCAAGTCAATCAAACGCTGCAGACTGGAGAGTGCAGAATCTGCAGACACGATCACATGTTCCACAAAATATGATGTTCAATGTGTTTTTTCATTATTATTACGTCACGTATGTCTCCACAGTCCACACGCACAACCTTTCCTTTTTATATTTCCACCTTCATCGTGATGACTCGTTCTCCATACTTTTGCTTCACGTACGCAAGTAAAACAATAGAGCTCAAGCATGGATGAGTTGAAGCCAAGCTCATCAAACTCATCCCCTCTAACCCCATTAGACTTCCTTGAAAGGGCAGCCACCGTGTACGGTGATTGCCCCTCCGTCGTCTACAACGAAACTTCCTACACTTGGTCTCAGACCAACCGGAGGTGCCTCCAGCTGGCTTCTTCCCTGTTCTCCGCCGGCACCAAACAACATGACGTGGTCTCTGTCGTAGCTCCTAACACATCAGCCATGTACGAGCTCCAGTTCGCCGTGCCCATGTCCGGCGCCGTCCTGAACAACGTCAACACACGACTGGACGCGCGCACCATCTCTGTGCTTCTACGTCATAGCGAGTCAAAGCTCGTCTTCGTTGACTGCCTCTCGCGTGATGTGGTTCTCGAAGCCTTGTCTTTGTTCCCACCTAACGTTACTCGTCCACCGCTCGTCCTCATCAGTGACGATAACGAGCCATCAGAGATTTCATCACCGACCGATGATTTTATCTGCACTTACGAGAGTATGGTGCTCAAGGGCGACCCTAGCTTCGTGTGGATCCGGCCGGAGAGTGAGTGGGACCCGATGGTATTAAACTACACGTCAGGGACTACGTCGGCTCCTAAAGGTGTGGTTCATTGCCACAGAGGCATTTTCATCGTGACCGTTGCTTCGCTGATCGATTGGGCCGTTCCGAAGCAACCTGTTTATTTGTGGACCCTGCCGATGTTCCATGCAAATGGCTGGAGCTTCCCGTGGGGCATGGCTATGGTTGGTGGGACTAACGTTTGTCTCCGTAGGATCGATGTCTCGACAGTCTACGGTTTGATCAAGCGACATGGAGTCACTCACATGTGTGGAGCACCTGTAGTGCTAAACATGCTGACAAGTTCTGGTGATATTAAACCTCTCGACAACCCAGTTAAGATTCTAACCGCCGGAGCTCCTCCGCCAGCCGCGGTTCTGTTCCGGACAGAGTTACAGGGGTTTGTAGTGAGTCACGGTTACGGTTTGACGGAAACGGCAGGGATTGTAGTGTCGTGTGCATGGAAGCGAAAATGGAACCTGTTCCCAGCGAATGAAAGAGCTAGGCTTCAGTCAAGACAAGGAGTGAAAGTCGCAGGGTTTACTGAGATTGACGTGATCGACCCACGATCAGGAGAGAGCGTGAAGCGAGATGGATCGGCTCTGGGTGAGATCGTTCTGCGAGGAGGATGTGTGATGTTGGGTTACATGAAGGATCCGGAAGGCACATCCAAGTCAATGAAATCAGACGGCTGGTTTTACACAGGAGACGTAGGTGTGATGCACCCAGATGGATATTTGGAGATCAAAGATCGATCCAAGGACGTAATAATCAGCGGAGGAGAGAACATAAGCAGTGTGGAGGTGGAGTCAATATTGTACACCAATCCGGCGGTGAACGAGGCGGCGGTGGTGGCTCGACCGGACGATCACTGGGGAGAGACGCCGTGCGCTTTTGTGAGCTTGAAAACAGGGTTGACTGAGAAACCTAACGAGAAGGACATTATCGACTTTTGCAGAGAAAAGCTGCCGCATTACATGGTGCCGAAGACAGTGGTTTTAAAGGAGGAGCTCCCAAAGACGTCGACTGGGAAAATTCAGAAGTTCATGCTAAGGGAAATGGCAAAAGAGATGGGACCTCGTCAGATGAGTCGACTGTAGGATGTGGAATTGCCGAGTTGCGGTTGTTGGGGTCATTCGGAGTCAATGGATCTTAGGAAAAAGTTACGTGGCCGAGGGTGGTCTTCATTCACCACTAATTTATGAATTTCTATATATATATATTTATATATAAAATATTATATCATTTTTTCAAGTTGATGGCATTCAAGTCTCAACTCAACTGCCGGCGAAGCAGTGGGTTGCTTGGTGTTAATGTTGTAGCTGTGCCCTACTTTCCATCTCCTACTATACTCGAGGTGAGCAACGCGATATGAAATGGTAGCTGGCGACAAGTATTGGTCCACACAATAAAACAAGGGACAAAAACGTGTTTGGTTTGTTGGATACAAGTATTTATCATTTGATTTAAATGTTTTTAATCTTTATATAAAATGTTTTTGTCACTGTTCAATTAAAGGGACTGGTGACTTATGATCTTATTGATTCAGCATATCTAAATTACAATCGACGAAGAAATACTGTTTAGTCACCAGGTGAAAAATATAGAATATTGTGATAATATTTTATTTAAAACATTTTAAATTTCATACAGTACTGACAATATCAACTCGAATTCGGCACGAAATTAGGATTCAAATATTAATCGATACCAGATGTACCGATCAATATCGAAAAAATTAAAAAATTAAAAATTTATTAAAAAAATTTATAAAAATTTGTATTGTGATATTTTAGGTTTAAAGTTAAATTAAAAATTATACAATATAATATATTTATAGATTGTTTTATAAATTTTATAAATTTCAATGATTAATTTATAATTTTAAAAAATTATTCGAAATAATACCGGTATTAATCAGTATCAGTACAATATTATTTTTAAGATAAATTCGATATTAGTACCGATACGGTATTCAAAACATTGTATTCAAGCATAAATTATTACCCTAGATTTATATTTTCACTAACGGGGATGGCCTCCTTGATTAAACAAATTGTCCAAGTTAATCGACAATTTATTTTGTTTAATTGATTGTTGAACCAAAAGGGATTACAGTTCCAATTATCTGCCTTAACATCCCGTAAATTATTAATTTATCATCGAGGGGAACATTTTTAATTGCTCAACTTGATTATGATCAAAGGATCCGAATATGAGGCTGTAAGTCCACCCCCAAAAAAAATGCAAATACCTTTACAAAGAGTTCAATAACGTACATAACTATTTTTATAAAAAGAAAAAATAGTTCACCCGTTTTTGTATTTTACTTAAAAGGTATATGAGCTTTTATATGATTATCACTTTTAATAATCAAATTTGGAGAAGTTAGAAGCTTTGATGGGATACAGATACTTATCAATAAAAAATTTTGGAGAAGTTGACTCTGTTTCTTTGTGTTACTATTCTTTATCTATTTTATATTTTATAGTTTAAGTTAAAAAAACTAATTTTTTTATTGCAACTTAATTTTTTTATTGCAACTAAGCTTAACTCAACTTGAATATAAAAAGAGAAGAGCCCTCCTTATATAAGGCAGAACAAGCTACAAGCAAACAAAATACACTAATGTCGCAACATGGCCTAGGAAGGCTACTGACTTGTTTATTTATATTTTCGTTTCAATTTTTTTATATTTTAAAATATATAAATCAATAAAAATAGTATAAAATTTTAAAAAATAACATTTTAGTACAATATAAAATTTAAAAATAACACAAAAATTAATATATATATATATATATACACAAAATTAAAAATTAAAAATAATACCTAATATACTCTAATAATACAAGTACTATCCCATACAGGATTATAATGTAAAGGACAACATAAAAGATAATAATAAATGTCCTCTACAGTACAATAAGTGAGGGACACAAGGTCACGCAGCATCTAATCACGGGAAAATGAGTACTGAAGCCAAATTCCAAATCTAAAAAGATTGTGTTGGAAAGTAGGGTGGGAGCGAATGTAATACTGTACTTCCAAAAACTAGTATCAAACAGATAGATAAAGCCTGCCCTATTTCCTCCACAATTTTATCTTCATATTTTTGTTTAGATTAGTTCTCGTAATATAATCTACCAAGGACAATTTATTAAAAAAAGCTGACACTTATTATCCTTTTATACTTCTTCTCAAATTTTGTTATTTTAGTTCTTGTATTATTTATAATATATAATGAATTTCTCAATTAAATTTAAATTTTTTATATCTACGTCTTTGTCATTATAATTATAATAGAATTATAATTTTAAATATTGAATTGAACCGATCAACTCAACCGAACTAACTGAAAACTGATTGATTATCTGATTTAATTTTATATGGTTTAGAAGTAAAACCGGCAGATTATATAAGTTAAATCAGATTTAATATTGAACTAAAAACAAAATGAAAGAAAAGAACAGGTGAGATAGTTAACAAAAAAATCAACCGTTTTCAACGACTGACTCTAGTTGATTTGAGAAATCAAATAAGCATTAGGGGACAGGTTCTGGCCCACACTGTTGATAACGCCTTTATTTGATTGTTGAGGTGGGTTTAGGCTGTTTAGCAGGTGCCCAATCTCTTTTAATTTCTGTCCGTATCACGTTTGTTGTTTTATTTAGGGCAAAAGACAATGACGTGATTTGATTTATTCGTTAAAATATTTTGTTGATTAAATTATTTTTTACTTTAAAAATAATATTTTGCAATTAAATTTATATAATAAAATTTTAAATATATTTTATTATGCTTCTAATTTTGGGGGATATAATAAATAGTATAAGAAACTTTCTTAAATATATATTTTGAATGTTTTAATATTAAAAATAATTTAATTAGTATTTTTATAAACAATTATTTTAAATTAATTATTTTAGAATAACTAGAGAATGAATCTTTAGGGGTACATACATTTTTTTTAAGTTTTAGAGATAAAAATATTTTATACTTTAAAAATTAAGATTCTATTTTTTTATTTGAAAGATTATTATTATATTGTTTTAAAGCATTGAATTTTAAGATTTATATTTTAAAGTTTTAGAATTTAAATTTTAAAGTTTAAATTTTATGATTTTAGAATTTAAATGTTCAATTATAAATCTTAATATTAAAGGAAGGTAGACATAATTATTTTAAAATTTTTAATTTTAATTAATAAATAATATTCTTAAAATAAGAATTCAAACTCTAAATATCACAAAAATATCAAATACACAAAACATGATAGAAAATAAGAATGCAAGATTTGAATTAGACGTAACTATTAATATAATAATATAGACATGTGCTTTTTCTCTGTTTATATCCAGTATTTTTGGTTCCCAGTCGAAACGTATCATTTCGGACCAAAACCAGAACGGAACGGATAAATTCTGTTTCAGGTGTAAATATCGGCCAGTATCGGTCGGTTCCGCCCGAATCCAGCCGGTACCAATACCAAAAAAAAAAAAATTTTAATTTTTTTTAAAATTTTAATTTTTTTATTTAAAGTTAAGTTAAAAACTATACAATATAATACATTTATACATCATTTTACAAGTTTTATAAATTTTAAAAATTAATTTATAATTTTAAATAATTATCTGAAACGGTACCGATATTAACCGGTACCAATACAATACTATTTTTTAGACAAATTCGATACTGATACCGGCGCGGTATTTAAAACATTGTTTATATCTCGATCATGAATTTGCGTGCTTGATTGACTAATTCTTGCAAGAAAATATGAAAGGGGGACTTTTTAGTTAATACTTCAAAACGTAAATTAATTTGTGGCCATTACAAGGCCATAGAAAAATGAGAACGGAAGATCAAAAGTCGGTCGTCCCTCTTATCTCATATATATATATATATAAGTCCAGATTAATTTTAAATATCTACTTATTTATTCTAGAAGATTTTTCTTGTTTTTAAATAACCTCTTCAATCATCCCTTTTTTTTAATTGAAAGATATATCCAAAATACTTCTCAGTATTTGGTACTAACAACATAACAAAATCCCGCACTCTTTTTTTACTAGTTCTCCTATTTGAGTTTGATATTAGATCACAATGTTTTCATATGAAATATATATATTCTTCTGAACTACTTTTTGAATCATCTCAATCCGACATTTTTATCAAAAATTATACTTAAAACATAAAAAATTATTCAATTTTGACAGCATATTATTTTAATATAACTATTCATCACGACTATTTAGGTCCAATTTAACCAAAATTTACACTATCATAAAAATTATGCAAATTTAGTAATTCAGTCAAACTCTTAACACTTGCAGCTATAAAATCATAAGTAAAATAAAATTTAATGGAAGTCAAGAGACAGAACTGGTCTACTTCGGGAGATTGTAGATCGCATTGGATCTTCAGTATTGTTGGGACCACGTGAAAAATATATATAACATGACAAGATTCTTTTGAAAACTTTAGGCATAAATTATTCATATTGATTGTTACTTTAAGTCGTCACTCCTCTACCACTTTTCAGGACGGCCTTTTATTAATGTTTTAAATATCTCATCGACATCGATATTAAATTTAATTTTATAATGTTATTGAATAAGTATTAATTAATATTGATATTATTTTGAATAATTTTTTA
>JAOXYD010059898.1:0-13013 GCA_028565735.1 Pinacopodium congolense
ATCAATCCACCATTTTCCATTTCCTGAAACATTTATCATCACACCAATCCTTAAATTTTTATCCCTTTAATCATTCCAAATCACAAATTCATAAGTCAAGACACAAATAATTTCACATTTGCACGATAATCACATCAAAATCACGTATACCCGGAAACGATCAATTGAATGCAGCTAACACATTTACCATTATTACAAATCACAATTTAAGAATGCATATGAAATGCAATTTACAATTACGCATGTGAGATGACTCTCTAAATAGTGGATTCCTATATATATAGGAATCGGGTCACTACACTAGATGATGCATCCCCTCTGAGTTATAGGTGTTGCTCTAATAGTTATCATTAACTATGCAATTGTCTCTACATCTATCAACTAAAATTTCTTGGCCTTCATGTTACTAGTAATACTGCCACTGGTGATCTTACTATACTGTTACATCAACTACTTTTGGCCACATAAAGATAACTAAATGTATATCATGAAATTAAAATAAAATAGAATTAAATAGAAGACAACAAAATTTGATTGGATTAATAGAAATTTTTTTCCTAAGAAATAAAACATGATTCTCAATGATCTAAACAATACTAAGATGAACTAGGCTAGTGTACTTGTCATTCTATAATACAATCTAGTGCATACAATTATTATTTTCATGAGGATTATAACTACTGGTATTAAGCATCTTTCTACTATCTAATCTAACAAAATGTGAGATTAATTTGATTAAATTAGTAATGAAAATTTTTTAACTAATTAAATAAAAATAACAAATCAAAGTAATTAACATAAAGTAATACTAGTAAATAGGATTAAATCCTAGATAAAGAATCCATGTAGAATATTAATATATTTACGTTTGATCTCAATTTAGTGGTTAAACCCAATTACTTCCCCTAATAAAATTCATTAATTAAATTATATTCTTTCTCAACAATATAATTTATATCTATTGATTTAAAATCTTTTTCAAATTAAATCTCAAAGAAGTTGCATTAAATTGATCAACGGATTTCATATGCTCGGTTTGTGTCTAACACAGAAAACTTATGTAATTTAATCTTTAGAAATTCATGAAAGCCTTTTTATGATGAAATTAATCTATTCACATAAATGATTTCTAAGTCCAAATATCTGTAATCTAAAATTGAATTGAAATCACTAGCAAAATCTCGTTCAAATAATAATAATAATAATAACCATGAAGAATCATAAGATAATTTAGGTTTAACATTAAACCAAAGAATAAATAATCAAAATTTGGTCTTTAGGTTCATCCCATCTAGATATTAAAGAAAATTAATTCATGTCTATAAAAATAAAATTTATAGTAATCAAGGAAGAATAAGGAATTAGAAAACTCATTCTCACATAGTTTTGTTATTAAATCTTCATTCAATTCTTGTCGGCAATCTCTTAGCTTTGTTAAATCTCCCCTTTAATAATGATTTTTATGCTCTTGAATGGGTTCAATCTTGTGTCAAAATGGCTTGATATTATTCTTTTTCTTAAGATGGTTACTACCCCAATCTTAATTTGAAAAAACCTAAAATGCACTTAAATACACAGATAGACATTCTTACGACTACAATCATAGTCATGAGAGAGGTTGTGATGTAATTGTGACCTAGGTCATAAAAGAAGCTAGCCACTATAAAGTTGCTTCTTTATTATGCCTTTCAATATAGAAAATTATCTACCCTTTACCATGATCAAAATTAAAAGTGTAGAAAAAACAACTTTTTTGTATAATCTGAAGTAAGCAATATAAAGTTGAATAACTAAAACATTTAGGCTTATCAATTACGTCTCAAACCTAAATTTTTTTTAAAAAAATCAAACTAAAAATATGTATAAATTAAGCCCTATCAGTTGCACAATTCTTGATCACAAATTCTTGTTTGTGACTTAGGTATACTAGATTTCAATTTGGTTTCTTGGCATATAGGTCTATATAGGCTCTTAGTTTTAAGAGCCTATATTGCTTACATAGGATTATGAGAATAATAATTTTCCTTACTCAATGGATACTTGAGTAAAAATAATCTATTTATTACTTGGTGAGAAGGGTATCATCCGCAAACTGAGCAATATGGGATAGCTTAATGAAATCCCTAATTTTCATCATTTGTTTATGTACAATTTTCTTTCTTCAACTAGTCATTTTTCTTTCTTAGGATTAGAAGACCTATTATTTCTCTCTTCCTTGATGATTGGTGAGAAATATTATCTAGGTGATTTTGTCTTATATTGCATGATTCTTTTTGCCCTAGGTAAAAAAAGAAAATTAAAACATACCCTATTCTTTGATTTGGGTCACATCTTCCAACATTTTTATTTTCCACATAGAGAAAATGAGATTGAATTTCCTACTTTCTTTGATCGATTCAATTGCAATTGAATGGGGTATCAAGCTTTAAATGGTCACGTGACTTTACCACATCATAACATTGGCCACCTATACTTGCTCCTATCCATCTTGGTTATGATGATGAGCCTGCTTAAAGTCAGATCATGTCCTTTTCTATCAATGTTGAGGTAACATTCTCTAGGCTTCCTCTAGATTCTTTTGATATTTAGTCGAATATTACTCTATTGTATAGGGAGTTTGATGCATTTCAAGATTGGACAATGCATTAATATCAAGAGATATCAACATTGCTTTAAGAGATCTACTCTTGTCTTCATTTACCACCAGATTAGCGGCATGAGAGTAATTTTTGGAGAGCTTAGGGTTTTTTTGTATCGATAGTGACTTCATGATGTATTTTGACATTTGATGAATTAAGGATGTTTTATTTTATCTTGGATTTAATATGATCATATCTGAATTATGGATGTTGATATATGATACATTTGGTTCATTATATATTGATTCCTCCCTAAATTCATGAATTTTTCTCCTTCTCTCTTTTATATGCATATTGAAGTTTATGTTTTCATTGTCTTTTTTTTTTTGCATTGTTATTTTTACCTTTTTTATGATTTAAAAAAGAAAGAGAGTAAGATATAATATTATGTCTTATTCAAGATGAGCTTCAATTTCAGTTAAAAAAATTCATGAATTTAGGAAGAGCTGTGAATTTTAATCAATTTTGAGGAGGATTGTACCATTTAAGATTGTAAAATTTGAATTTTTTAAAAGATGACTAATTTATTAGGACTTATTAAAATGTGATGCCTTTCAGTGATTGGAATAACTTTTGGTTAAATTTTATATTTAAATTTTATTTAAATTTCAAAATTATATGATGTTAATGCCTTTAAGTTTATGATTTTTTTAACTAAGCCTTGATTAAACTTATGGTTATTTTTTTAGTTTATAAATAAGGAGAAAGTTTAAATCTTTTTTTATGAATTTTTAAATGGTATTGGAACCAAGTTTATGTTTATGTTGTGTTATATTGACACATAGTTTTGTCATAATAAAAAAGGGAGAGATTGTTAAATCAAGGGAGGTTCCACTTTTAGTTTGATAATGAACAAGCCATCATGATACTTATGTGCTTATTGTTCTTCAAATTTTAAAGAGATATATTTTTAAAAAATTGTTTAAATTCTTAGAGTTTAGATAGAGTATATAATGAATAATTAGAAAAAAATCAAGTCTAAAGATTAATATGGCAATCTAAGTATGTTTTATAATGTAATTTTTAATGTAGTCCGGTTTAATCTTTCAATAGTTATTTAAAGGACTTTATTCATACATAATTGAATACATACTTAGTTTAAGTTGCATAATCAAGAGGAATTAGGAAATGATTTTAAAATAAGCATCTTAATACATAAAAATGATTTTGGATGAGAAACCAATCTAGCACAGGACTAGTTTATAACTCAATGAAACTAGTCTACTAGTGTGTGATTTTTATACTGATTGGTTAATTAGTTAAAGGCACTGGTAAACTAGGTGTTATAAGAATCAAAATACAATAGCTAGAGATCATCATTAAAATGAATTAATTGACAATTAATGGGTAACAGTGGTTGTAAATGACGATTTGGTGGAATTTCACCTATAAATAGGTGTGTTATGATGTTATTTATTCATCATTTGAGTGTGAAATACAATCATGACCAATATAAATTATAAAATTAACTATTTTAAGAAATTTCTAATTATTTGGTTGGTTTTAACATGGTTTTTAGTGATGTTTTATGCATTCATTCGAGTGTTATTAAGAACCTTCCTAAGTATTTTTTAGGTAGTATTACTTATGAAGTTGGGAATTATAAAGGTTACTTTAAAGCGTTTAAAAAATGGAGGAATTCTTTTATAA
Organism: Pinacopodium congolense; assembly: GCA_028565735.1. Lineage (NCBI taxonomy): Eukaryota > Viridiplantae > Streptophyta > Magnoliopsida > Malpighiales > Erythroxylaceae > Pinacopodium > Pinacopodium congolense. Next base: position 4,290 of record JAOXYD010059898.1, read on the forward strand.
ATTGTGTTATTAGTGTAATTTCCAACAAGTTGTTGGGAATTGGCTACAGGTATGGGGTGAGACATTGAATCACTAAAAAGTAATTGATGCCCCCTCTTACCCTATCTCTTATACTTTTCAAATTTGTTTTATTTCAATTTGTACAACATACTGAGTGTTTAATTGTTTAAATTTTGATGCCTTTATTAATACCATATTTTAAATTTTAAAATACTTAGAAAATTAAAACACTTAATTCACCCATCCCCTCATAAGTGCCATTTAGGGGCTAATAATTACCAATATCAAAAGTGTAGTTAAGGATTTGGATTTTAATGGATTAATTATGTCTAGAAATTCTTTTGTCACTAAATCTAGGGCATCTTCTCTAATTTAAGATACAATTATGATAAAATTAATGCCTTACCTCTATTAATCCTAATATATTTTTTTCATTCAATTAACTTAAGATTAAAAACTTAAGCATAAAAAAGTTTAACTCTAGAATCCTCTTTTAGAATTGAGACCCTCGCAATTAACCAACATTTCATCATTCATTGATTTAAATTATTTTGGTTATTACTTTTTCCTATAATTAAGGTATATTTCATTGATCACTAGTACCTATGATTCTATTCTAGACAACCAGTCTATAATAGATTATTAAGCACTCAAATAAATAAAGATCTACACATAGTTTAGAAATTAAAACTCAATTAATCCATCTATTTATGTGTCATTAGCTGTTAATAAAATTACCACTTAAGCTTATTAATAAACAGAAGGATCTAAACGTAAAACATATATCTATTGATAAAAAAACAAGACTCATCACATTTGTATTTATTTATTAGGGGTACGTAGTGAAGGTAATGTGTATAAGTAATAGAAGAACACGATATATAGGGAGTCGCTCACTTCGAACCCCAAGTTATCTATAAATGCTACTAGGAATAAGTTGCGACCGTATAAGACTACCAATTTTAGAGCATTATCAACTTATTGACTAGGTGTAAGGGAGATGATAGTAGTAGCACCTTTAAGGACCAATGTTTTGACATAAGAAATTGGGCTAAATAAAGTTAGATTTCAAGATACATATATTTAATATAGGGTTCCTCATAGAATGGGGATCCTAACTTGTATCTTGTTGGCTGGGTTTTTAATCCCGCATATGTAAAATATGTTTTGGATTTAGTATGTAAAAAATAAATTTTGTTTCCTATGCCTACTTGCGAGTATATTTAGAGACTTGGGAGTTAACTTTGAGAGAGATTTCTTGATTCTGCTACCTGATGCATCACTTACTTCGTATGCCACACTTAAGTTATGGAAGTATGGATAGGAATATAGATGATGTTATACCCTTCAAGTTTACCAATTAAGTGACAAAACCAAATTGGAGGACCCTATAGCTTGTACGCACTTGAGGATGATAGTAATGATAATACTTTTTTCGAGACATCTCCTAGCTCATAACTTGCATTTTTAGTCAAATCCTCGACCTCCATACCCTCCGAGCCACACACTATTGTTATTATTGACATTCTATGAGTATAAAGAGTATGATGGCTGATATTCAGAAATACATGAAACACATGCAAGGTCAAATAGACCAAATGTGGAAGCACTTGAGGTTTAGATACTTATAACCTAGTAATTAGGACATTTTTTATTGTACATGTTACTTTTATTTATTATTGTTATTTTTATACCTTATGTTCCAGGATTTGTATTTTTTATTATTTTATTAATATTGGATTTATACTACTTTATGTCTACTTTGCAATTTATATTTCTTTTTTGGTTTTCATTTTCCCACAGATAATCTCCCATGCACTTGAATGAAATAATATATGACATATATGTTATATCTCTTACTGTGTTTATTTTGATTTTTGGAACATTAAGGATAATGTTCATTTTTAGGGAGGGACTAGAAATAAAATTTTTTACGCTTCATATTGTTAGAAATATAAAACTGATTCATTTGATATTTCATGAAAAAAATTTTAAAATAGTCAATTAAATGTTGAACAACTTGCTTTAATTTAGTTTATGTAGTTAATATAGTTATAATTGATAAATTTATTATTGATTGTGAATTTGTTTAACTTTGGGAGAAATTATGTATATGGTTGATTCTTTATGAATGCTTCTTTAAGTTTCATGGAATTTCACATGATTTCATGTGAATTTGAAACAGGGATTTTGTTAGTCCTTATGGCACTTAAGAGAGGTTTGAATTAGGGTTTTAAAATTTCTTTTTAATATTTTCAACCTAAGTTCAAAATTAATCTAAAGGAGAAAGCTTAAACAATTTTAACTCAAATTACAATTCACAAAAAATTTAAACCAAATAGTTGAAGCTAAATAAATAAAGGTAAAAAACAAGATAAACAATTATAAAAATGTATGAGCAATTGTAAATACAATACAAGCAACTTATAAAATTAAAGGCGTAAATGTGAAGAGTATAGGGAAGAAGGACCTAAATGATTTACTATAGTTAAAAGGGGTTAATTTTGTCTTATTTCTAGCCCCTAACATCCTTGTTAGTTTTTCACTATAAATTGAACAAGTTACAAATCATTTTTAAAGCTAAAGGATAACCTTTATATTACTCTCCTTTTTATAGGTTCAAGGATAATCTGTCACAAAACTCTTCTTTTTATTAGGATTAAGAATGAACTTTTTGACCATTGATCTTGTAAAATATCTTCCCCACAAAATGAACTTCAATGATATACCACTCTTAACCAAAACCAAGTATTTAAGGGGCTCACGATCCATTTAAAAGAGTATGCATAATGACGTCACACAACTAACACAAAATCCAAACTCATAAAAATACTTCAGTCTCTTTTTTAAATGCTTTACACCCTTTTTTAATTCATAAAGCTTATGTAAAAATGCCTAATTATAGGGCTACAACCTAAACTAGCCATTTGTTACCGTTGCCCAATGTTCTAGAGTCATAAATTCACTTTACCAATGAAAACTAATCGTTATTGATTGGGTTTATCTAATTTATTATTCACCCTCTTTACGACTTATTTGTATGGAAAACATAATTTTTGATGGATTTATTGTTGTTATGAGTAGATAAATTCTTTGAAGGAGTTATTCTTAAACTATTTAGGAAACCCTTGCTTTTTGATTCAATGATAAGATGCTTTATAATATTTATTATGCTTATACCACACAATAGACTGAAAGGGTGAGTTTGCACATTTGAGTTGGGTTGTACAACGAGAGTAGGCTCCCAATGGACCTATAAATATTAAGGTTTTTTCAAGCAGTTGAAAAGGGATCTTGGCTATTTTTTAAAATTACCTATATGATTGCTTAATATTTAGTTGAATAATTAGGAAAAGTTAGTAAGCGTAGAGATAACATAATTAATCCTCATCTATTTCACTAGGGACAATTAATTGCGCCTTGACATAGGGTAATTAAGCATTAGAAAGTCTTCGGTTGAGAATAATTGAATCAAGAATGTAAGAGGGAAGCAAAATAGGGATAGGCTAACTCTGAATCTTAATCTTTCGTTATCAAATTCCTGCACTTCGTCTCAATTGGTTGTTTATTGTTAGTTTAGTAAATTTTGTTTTATTTTCCAGTTTTTTAACATTTGAATTTATTTCTTAAACAATATTAACCTTGATTAAGCAGTGCCTAAACTCAATCCTTGTGGGATCAATATTTGTTCCTTACTACAAGTTACGACCCGTAGACTTACTATTTTGAACAAAAAACAAGTTTTATAGTTTTACAAAATCATCAATAGTCATTATAGAGACTTGTTGATTTTCTAGAATCTTTGAGATGACGTATTCAAGTTAAGCTGAGTTATTTTAGAATTATTGGATGTGGAAAAACCCTAGATTTCATCATTTTGAGTCTAAAGAATATCTATGAGAGGACAACAACAAGATTAGAAAGAGAAAAATAACAAGGAATTTAAGATCAAGGTGAAGGAATCAAGATTTAAAAGGCTATGTAGATTTTCCAACCAAAGGTTCCTTGACCTACATCCAATGTTTCCTATTTCCCATTACTCTTTTGAATGCTTAATCTCAACAATTGGCTGCTGAACACAATCATAGGTTGCTAGATCTAATTTAAGTTATTCCTATGACCTTTTTCTTATTGATTTAATGCACGATTGTTTTGATAATTTTTGAGCTTATAATCAATTTGAATCGAAATATTGTTTTTATTTATTTTAGTTAGGGAGTGCAACAAGATTTGGAGCTTAATGGACCTGCAATTATCAGATTAACAAGTGATTAAAGAGAGATCTTAGTTCCTTCTTAATCCAATTACAGCTAAAAATCAAATTACATATTTAGGAGAACTGTTGTGAACCGAGAGGTTGCAATTTGGCTTGTATTTAAATTAGAATAACTTGATTAGAACTTAAGAGAGGGTAATCTAACTATTAGATATCTAGGATCAATCATAATTACTTCAATAAGGTAAAAGGAGGATAAATAAGGGTCGAACAACCCCTAAGTCTCCATCATTGAGTAATTTCATTGTTTTACTTTCTTCTACAATTTCATTCATTAAATTCCTTTAATTTAGTTTAATTTTCAGTTTCAATATTTTTGGTTTACCTTAAACAACGTGTAATTCAAATTGGTAGGTATCTATATTCAATCCTCGTGGGATCAATATCTGTGATACTATAAGTTACTACTTGTATGCCATTGTTAGGAATTTTGATTTTAGCATCTTATTCAGTTTGGATTCTTTTGATTTAAGGAATTTTTATACTTTTCTTATATGATTACAAGTGCATGAACACAAGGGTGTTTAGGAACTCATGAAAGGTAGAGGATATAGAAGTTTCAAAGATTACTAGACATGAAAAATAACTTCAAAGAGTTAAGCACCAAGAAGCTATTGAAAGAACAATGGAAGAAGAAAGGAATCAAGGAGAACATTAAAAAAATCTAATGGATTTCACGAGGCCTGGCTTCAATGCCAATCCACATGGCATCACAAGACCCTAGAATAGGCTAATAACTTCATGATAAAGCCAGTGTTGTTAAATTTGTTGCAAATAAACATTCAGTTCTATGAATTGGTTAATGAAGAATTGAATGCCCACCTAGTTGATTTCTTAAAGATTTAGGATACATTAAGGTATAATAGCTTATCAAATGACACTATGAAGATGACACTATTCCTGCTTACTTTTAAGGATCGAGCTAAGGTTTGTTTAAACTCTTTAAATCTAGAGACCATCGCAGCATAGGATTAGCTAGTCCAGGCCTTCTTGGTCAAGTATTTTCCATTGATAAAGATAAGTAAAATGATAAAGGATATAGCAAACCTTCAATGGAGTGAAGGTGAGTCTTTGTATGAGGTGTGGAAAAGGTTTAAAAAGCTGTAAAGGAGCTATGTCCACCTTAATTTACCAAGAAAGTTTCTACTATAAACTTTCTATAATGTAGTGAATCTTTAAGTAAGAGGCACAATAGATGTAGCAACTGAAGGATCTTTGGTACAGAAGACAATAGATTCAACTCATGATTTATTAGAAGAAATGGTTAATAATAGCTACTTGTAGTCAACAAAAAGAGGTAGATAACTGTCTCTTAAAAGGCAAATGGACTGATTCATATTGATTCAATAACAGCCTTAGAAACTATACAAGCATAAATTTCCGCCTTAGCCAAGCAACCAGACACCTTATAAGGTATGTCTTCTTCATTTAAATTCATGCAATTGAGATATCAGTTATATAGGTAGGATAGCTATGGCACAATGAATTGCTTCATCATGGACAATAGTGAAAGGTAACAAGTCAATTACATGGGGCAATAAAAAGGTAATAATTTACACTCCAACACCTATAATCCTAGGTGGAGGAACCGCCGCCTGAATTTCTATTGGGCTAACATTATAGGTAGCAATGCAAGACCACAAGGGCCACTCGTTTTCTAATAATATAAACTTAGATCATTGGAGAACAAGATGGACAAATTGATTGATGTCTTAGGGTTCAAATTTGCAAGCCAAGATTAGGGAAAAAAGAGGATGTTTGTAATCCAAGAGGAAAGCCAAAAGAGGTTAGAGTCGAAGTTTGATCAAATTGTAAAATGCCATACCTCTTGTATCCACAACATGGAAGTTTATGTAGGGCAATTTACCAATGCCATATCATCTAGAAGTGTGAAAAGCCTGCCTAGCAACACCTAACATAACCTAGAGAACAATTAAATGCAATCAAACTAAGAAGTGATAAGGAGATGGAGAAGCTAGAGGAAGGAGAAGTCACTTCTGACCCACCTAATGAAGATGACCAAGAGCAAAAAAAGGATGAGGGAGTAGAGAAGCCATATGTGTGACCACCACTATTTACTCCAAAGATTCCCTTTCTATAATGGCCAAAGAAGAACTAGATGGATGCGTAGTTCATTAAATTTTTGTAAAAGTTAAAGAATCTATAGATCAAGTTGTCTTTTATGGAGGCTTTGGAAAACATGCAAAAATATGCCAAATTCCTTAAGGACATCCTAACCAATAAGATGACTTGGGTAATAGATGATGATTTAGGGAAGGTGGATAAGTTTACTATTGCAATGGACTTTGTTGTGTTAGACTTTGAGGAAGATATAAGCTATTCATTAATTCTTTCAAGGCCTTTCATAAGCATAGTTTGAGCATTGATTGGTGTCTATGATGGAACATTAGTTCTTTGTAATGGTGATGAGCAACTAGAGTTTAGTATGATCAAGATATTCCATTAGAGGGATATGCTTATATAAAGATAAATGTGGTAGATGAATGTGTTAAAAAGCTCAAGAAGCATTTTAATGAGGAAGGAAAAAAGGGACTTAAGAAGTGAGTAAGGAGGAAGAGGAGTTAGGTGAGCTACTAAAAGAAGAGCCTTTAGGGTAAACCGAAGAGCCCACATTACCCTCTAGAGAGAAATCCCTTATCTTATAGTTGACTCTGTTACCTAATCACCTTAGACATACCTTTTTAAGGTGAAGGCCAAACATTACTGATCATTATTTCTAACCAATTGAACGTAAAGGAAGAGATGAAGGTCACAGAGATCATAAAAAAGAGAATAAAAGCCATGGGACCCTACATTGTAAACATAAGAGGGATCAGTTTGAGTGTAGAGATGCATAAAATCAACATTGAAGAAGGTTGAAAGAAGAAAAGGGAGCGATAAAGGAGGCTGAATCCACACATGAATGATGTATCAAAGAAAGAGGTGGTCAACTTCTTTGATGTCGGGATTATTTATCCTATTTTAGACAAAGAATGGATGACCTAGTATAGTGTGTACCAAAAAAGAGTGACATGATAGTGATTGAATACGATAAAAGTGAATTGATTTCTACAAGAACCGCCATATGTTAGAGGCCTTACATTGATTATATAAAGCTTAACATTACGACTAAGTAGGATCACATTCCCCCCTACCCTTCTTAAATCAAATGATTAAGAGAGTGACTGGGCATACCTTCTACTTTCTTTTGGGTGGTTACTTAGGTAACAAAAAGATTTTTACATATTCAGCTGACCAAGAGAAAATCACATACACCTACCCTAATGAGAACTTTTCCTTTAAAAGAATTCCCTTTAGCCTTTACAACATACTAGCTATCTTTTAAAGCTGCAAGATCTCCATATTCGTAGATATGATTGGAGATATAATGGAAGGGTTTATATATGTGAAGAGTTGGAAAGAGTCTTTAGAGTTGTATGATTTGCAGTTATGATTAGATCTCCATATTCAGTCTTTGGAGGCTCATTTTATCATTGTTTTAAAAACTTGGAAAGAGTACTTAAAAGATGTGAAGAGTTGTATTGGGTCTTTAATTGAAGGAAGTATCGCTTTATGGTGCTGGAAGGGTAGTTTTGGGACACAAGATTTCATAAAAGGGAATAGAAGTTGACAAAGCATAAATAAAGGTGATCAAGAAGTTTCCTCCATCAAGCAATGTCAAGGGTGATAGAGAGTTTTTAGGATATATTAGGTTTTATCATCCATTTGTTAAAGGTTTCTCTCTCATTACTCGACTCCTTACTAATTTACTTGTTAAATAAGCACCCTTTCACCTTGACGCTAACTATTTAAATGCTTTTTCCCATGTTAACGGCGACACCAGTATTAGCACCAATATGAACTTCACCAGATTAATCATTACCATTCAAGATCATGTGCAATGCTAGTTGTTAGGGGTTAAATTTGTAGTACTCTTGGATGTTATTTGATGATAATTTAACCCTATTTTAGTGCTTAAATGTTTTATTTACATGTTATTATGTTTACTTTGCATTAGAGAGCCTAAACATGAAGATTGGAGTGAAAAATATAAAATTTATGCAAAAAGTCAACCATAAACGACACCCTAGTGTAAGATGAATAGGGTGCCGTTGTAGATGAACAGGGTGCTGTTTTATTTCGGTGGGGTGCCGTTATAGCACGTGCAACAGCCATTTTTGACCCAAATCTTCAATGTTTGCGACTTGGCTTCTTCCTCCACTTGCAGCTTCTCAATCCCTATATAAAGGGGCCTCTCCCAGACGTTTTAAGCAGCACTTTTAGGATCAAAACACCTAGTATTTAGATCAAACTAGTCTTAGGTTGTTTTTCATTTCTTTCTTTTGTAATTTGAGTTTTTCAGGTTGTTTAAAGTTCCAGAAGCAGTAATCACGTAGTTTTGAGTTAGAATACCATCTGGGGATGTGATTTGGTTCATTCTAAACTCT
>JAOXYD010059909.1:0-13013 GCA_028565735.1 Pinacopodium congolense
ATAATTAGAAACATGTATTCTAATTACCCTTACTAATCAATAACCTAGATACGATCATAAGTTCAATTGATTAATAGTATTAAGAATAAAGAAACTAATGAACAAGATAACCCATGTACGACATGAATTCAATCAAGTTAATTATCTTCTTAGAATTTCCAAACTCTAACGTAAAGATGAAAGTCCTAATTACTACTTGTGATTAGCAAAACTGAACGTCGTATTTTACTAACCTAGCTATGAATCAAAGAAATTTTTGAATGGCCGTTTAACAGGTTTAGGGTTGCATTGGTAAAAGAAGTTATCGTAGTCTACAACACCAAAGAAATTTTTATCCGAGTACTTCAACATACAACCGGTATGCCAAATTATTCCTACCTTGCTCTGAGGACACCGTACTCGAATCTCACTGCTTGCTGTCTCTAAACAATCATGGCAATCTTGGTTTTTCATGTCAGCTAAACAGAGAGCCAGGCCATGAACTTGGCCCCACTCTTTGCTTATTGAACCGTAAGCAAAGCCAACAAGAGGGGCATTAGAGACTAAGGCAGTAACAAGTTGATTTACGCTTGATGCATAATCTTTATTGGGGATGAAGACATCTGAAGAACATCGGCTTGTGATGGCTGAGTCGATTCCAACAACACCACTTTGGAGAAGAAGAAGAGAAAATGAGAACAGATAAAAGATGTTTGTGCATTTCAGGAAATGCATCTTGATATTGGTGAGGGAACGTAGAGTGGATGTTTTAGGTTGTTAGTGTTGACAGTTTATATGTATACTGATACACAGATGAGTCCAGGATGTTCAGCTATTTTTCAGGTGCCAATTGCTGTCACTAAGTCTCTGTCATAATAACCATGTTTCCGACTAATTTGTGATCCACTTTCGAAACAAAACTTCCATTTTGTGGTATCAATGGAATCGTTTTGTGTAATGAAAAAAAGAAATGTTACTTCAAATGCAGGAATCTTGGATTTATGTGGATAAAATTCAACGTTTACAGAATTTTTATCTTTTGATGGTTATAGGAAATAATTTATTATTGGACCTGCGTTTATAAATATTCACATAAAAGTTATTAACAGGAAAGTATCTTCTCAGGATGGAGGCGCTTCAAATATCCTCTCAGATTGAGCCACTAAATCCATTAGTTTTTTTTTCCCCAAACTTTTCACTAAAGAGATCAAGTGGTGAAACTTTATACATCAAATTTAAAGAGTTGAAATCGACTGCGTCAACCTGAAGAAGTAATTTATTGTTCTGTTTTATTGGTTACACCTGTGATTAGTGTCAGTCAAAATATCAATAAGAGTACTGTTAATAATAGAACGCTGACTGAAAATTATGACATGAATAGAAAAAATTAAATTAATAATTAAAAAATTGAAGTTAAGTTCAAATTCCTACGAACAAATACCATATAACACAAGATGTAAACAAGTACTATGGTTGATACAAAATTGGAATTAAATCGTAGTTAAAATAAAATTAAAAATAATAAAGATAAAATAGATATATATTTTATTTGAAAAATCTCTAAATTAAGGTAAAAATTATGGAAAAAAATAAAAAATTTTCATTATTAAAAAATTTGAGAAATATAAAAAAAGATATAACAAAAAAAAAACACATGATATTTTTCTCTTTTTTTTTTCCTTCTCTCTTTTTCTACTTCTCTTCACTCTCACTCTCACTCTCTTTCTTATTATTTCTGCCTATGCTTAAAATGTTGTTCTATGTTTTGTGCCTATAAAAGTTGACCTTACAAATCTCCCTCTTGAAAATTTGATTGATAATTATTCATATCTTTACATCATTCTTTCTATCTTGTCATTTCATATTGCTTATGTTTTCATTAAGTCACAGGAGGATCAACAATGCATAAACTTGTTAAAGTTAATTGCTTTTGTCATAAAATCTGCTAGATTATCTATAGTATAAATCTTTTGCTTGTTCATCGTTCTTTCTTCCACTTTTTCATGAATGAAGTGGTACTAAACTTGAATCTGATTTGTTTTTTTAATGAAATGACGAATTGCTTTCAAGATGTAAAGCATTATGATTATCACAATACAAAATAATATTTTCTTGTTTATGTCTAAGTTCTCCCAACATCTTTTTGAATCACATTGCTTTTTTACTAGCTATTACATATTTTACTTCTATTGTTAATGTAGCCATAACTGATTGTAATTTTTAAACTTAGCTCACAATTCCTAGAGCTAGTGTGAACATATATCCCTGCAGTGGACTTGCTTTTACTAAGATTACCTGCAAAATTAGCATCAACATATCCTTTACTAGTAAAGTCTGATAATCCATAACATAATGCAATATCCAAGGTTCCCTTGAGATATATATATATAAGGATTCTCTAAACAACATTCTAATGCCCTCAATCAGGATTGGCTACGTATCAACAAACCACTCTTACTACGTGTGCAATGTCTAATCTTATATAGATCATAGAGAACGTTAATCTCCCAACTACTGATGCATATGATACTTGAGACATCTCTATCCTTTCTCCTTTATTAGTAGGACATATACTTAAAGATAACTTAAAATTAATAAGAAGTGGGGTATAAATTAATTTACAATCTTACATGTTGAATTGTCGTAAGATCTTCTTTAAATAATTCTTTTGAAAAAGTCAAATCTTCTTATTATTTATGTCTCATTAAATTTGCATTATTAGAATCTTGTTTACCAGTTCCAAGTTCTTCATTTCAAATTATTTAGCTAACTATGCCTTTAATTCCTTGATGCGATCATTGTTGGAGCCCGCTACCAACATGTAATTAATGTATAATAACAAGATTATAAATTCATTTATATCAAACCTCTTAAAATATGAATAAGAATCTCATTCAGTTTGCTATATCCAAGGATCATGATGAAGGAATCAAATCTCTTATACTAACACTTAGGCACCTCTTTTAGATCGTAAAGAGATTTGTTTAACCTGCAAACTAAGTTCTCATTTAATTTTTTCTTCAAAACCTTCTGGTTAAAGCATATAGGTTTCTTCTTTAAGACTTTTATAAAGAAATGCAGTTTTCACATCTAACTGCTCAATATATAAGTCAAATGTAGCATACATCACTAGGACTACTTGAACTGTAGTAAGTCAAACTACAAGAGAAAATATTTTGTTGAAGTCAATTTCTTTTTTTTTTTGAGTATATCGTTTCACCACCAATTTAGCCCTTCGACTTAATCATTACTACTATGCTTAATCCTATAGACATATTTATCACTAATAGGCTTTCTTCCTTACAGTAATGATACAAACTTCCATGTCTTATTTTTATATAGAGCTTTAGTTTTTTCCTACATTACTATCATCCATTAAGATGCATTTGAACTATTCGTTACTTTTTGAAGAATTGATGGATCTCCATCTTCAGTTAAAAGACGGTATGCAATATTGCCCTCAATAATATAGTTTAAGTGTTAACTTGGTGACCTTCTTATACGAATTGATCTCCAAGAATTTAGACCATCATATTCGATTGGTTCTTACTCCTCGTGCTCTGGTTCAGCTTTAAAAGAATTATTTTGGTCAACTTCCCATTTTACTTGTACTATTATAGTCTATAGATTCTTTTATGAAGTTCCCATACTTTATACTTGATCTTGATCCTTATCTTCCATGAAAATAACATTGTGATTGATAAAAATCATATGGGTAGTGGAATCCCATATACGATATCCATTCATACCTTCAGCATACCCTAAAAATATGCATCATCTGGATCTTAGATCCAACTTTATAATTTCTTGGGCATTGTACATAACATAGGTAGGACTTCTAAAGATATGGATGCTTGAATAATCTACTAGTCTACTAGTCACATCCATATCAACGTCTTCAACTCAATTATAGTTGATAGAATTCGATTCACCATATAATAGGTAGTGTTAATTACTTATATATAGAATTTCTTATCTAAGCTTACAGTTCTCATCATCGCTCTTGTTCTTTCCAATAGAGTTTTGTTCATTTATTCTACCACTTCATTTTATTGAGGAGTGTATGAAGTCGTGAACTGTATTTTAATAGGTTCTTTCTTGTAAAATTCATCAAATTCTTCACCAATATATTCTCTTCATTATCTATCCATAAACATTTAATCTTCCTATCAGATTTAAGTTTCACCTGTACTTTGTAAAATTTGAAGGCTGGAAGCACATTTGCCTTTCTTTAGATAAGAAACACCTAACATCTCCTCAAATAATCATCAATGAATGATAAAAAGAAAAATTTTCCTTTTAGGGATGTAATCAGTGCTTTCCATACATCAAAGTGAATCAATTCTAGAATTTCCTTACTTCTAAAATTTGATGTGTTAAACTTCAATCGATGTTACTTACTCATAATGCAATGATTACAAAAGGGTAGTGATACATTTATGAGAGTTAGAAGTAGATTCTTCTCTGTAAGTATCTTCATTCCTTATTCTAACATATGTATAATCTTTTTATACCTTGCGAATTTTTTACCTGGACTAGCCATTACAACTCATTCCTCTCCTTCTTACAAATTTTCTCACTTTAATGTGTAAAAATTTGCAGTTATCTTCTCTACTTTAATAAATATAAGTGATTCTTTAATCACCTTCATGATCTTATTCAGAATCTCAAATCTAGATCTAAGATCATTGAGTTATTTTACAGACAACAAATTTTTCTTTAAACTCTCCACATGTCACACTTTATCAATAGTCTGAATTATGTCATCATACATCTTTAACTTGATGGTGCTAATTCTAGCAATCTTTAAAACTCGATCATTGTAGTTTTTACACAAATCCTCTAGAAATAGATTCATACTAATGGAACCATTATCTTTAAGAAGTCATATGAAATGTAACTACTAAATCGAGAAGTCATGCATAAACAAATCTTCTCTTGTAGTGCTTCATAGACCATAAACAAATAATTGTTGCTGCTTCATAGACCATTACACTTCCATCATCTACAGTGCTTGCAGTGTTTTCTTGAGGAGCATAATCTTTCTTGTTTAGATTCTAGTAATTCTTCTTTAGGTGACATATCTTGTCATAATTATATAACTTGAAATTCTTCTTACTCTTCGATTTTGATGAATGTGACTCCCACTTGGCCCATGTTTAGTTGATCTTGCTCTGGTCACTACCAAGGCCCCTGATTGTTATGAACTTATCAACTTGTCTTACTTTTTCATCGACTCTCTTCTTCTAGAATAGTAGTTGCAATATGGATTAAAACTTGAGTGTTTATGTTATTTGTTAAATTAATGACAAGTTAATCATATGAATCTAGTAGACTTTGGTGCAAAAGATTTGCATGTTCATTTATTTCTATTGTATACCTTAATGATTTAAGTTAAGTAAATAGAGTATTTATAGTGTTTAAGTACTTTGTCACTGGAGATGTTCTGTTACCGAAGTGGATTCTGCCATGCCTAAAGTATATAATTTTCTCTTAAGAAAAGTTTTGATATGGAGTGACTTGTCCTCGTACAACTTTTTAATGTAATCACATATCTCAGTTGCCATCTTCTTCTCTTCTATACTGGATAATATTCCATTAGCTAGTGCTAGGCAAAGATTAGTTATAGCATTCCTATTAATCTCATTTCACTTTTCATTTGTGATTCCAGTTAGCCTTTCAATAATGGTTGCCAGATAGTTGTGTTTTCTCAAGATTGCCTTTAACTTCAGTTTTCACAGTAAAAAATTGCTCCCATTAAACTTCTCAATTTTGTACTTTACTGCCATCACTTCTATTATAACTGGTTTATAAATAGTTCTTTTGACAGAGTTAATAATAAACTAACTTATCTTTTAATGTGGAAGATCCACCTTATAGTGGCAAGTATAGAGCATACAATAAGTAGATATACATAAACCAAAAACTAGACTTGATATTACTTATTGAGAATAAAAAAGTCTAGACCTATAAAACATATACACAATATTTTTTTCCTTTTTTTCCCTCTCCTTTTCTACTTCTCTTCACTCTCACTCTCTTTCTTGTTTTTCTTCCTATGCTTGGAATGCTACTCTACATTTTGCTTTTTCCTATTTATAGGCAAGACTGGCTAGCCACCTTTTTTTTTTACTAGGCAACTTCTTGGCTTTGGTGCCTACCAAAACTGACCTTACAAGTATGACTAGTGTATGTAAAGCTAAATAATGAAATTGCTTTGTTTAAAATTTTTTTCAATTTGACTAATCAAATTCTTAAACCTTTATTTTCTTTGAAATGATTCATACACTTCCCAAAATTGAAACTAATCACCTTCTTTAAAAATGTAATTCATAAAATTTATAATTTAATAATCATACTAAACGAATTTAAAACTATAAACAAATTGACACCTACATATTCTTGTTCATCCTATATATAAAAAGACTTACATTATATAGTTCAACTTTAAAAGCTCATTAATAAAACATAATTTGAACCACCGGATGGTGAAAAATAAACCTCATAATAGGAGGGAAAAAATCCAATGATATAATAAAACTCTTTCAGTAGAGAGAAAGCCATGGGAAAAGAAAAGTTACAATTAATATAATACTCACACTAAGGAAGAATAATAGATTCACTTGAAGCACATCCAATTTACATTCTTGCAAAAGGTATTCACTCTTCATTTTAGAACAGTAGATGCCATCAAAGAAGCTTCTACAGAAATTACTTACAAATAATAAAAAAGATTCATATATAAGAAAAAAATACTTAAAATTTTCAAAGAAAATAGGCATAGTAGGCACTTACCTAACAAGTCAAATAAAATTAGCTGGTGGCAGCCCAATCACTCCTGCCTATGGGATGAAGAAAATGAAGGCAACGAGTGAGAGTGAGATTGAGGTAAAGAGAAAAAAAACGGTGTACATCATTGTGAGTATAATTGTTTCTTGTAATTTTAATTTTTCTTAATAAAAAATTATTTTATCTTTATCCTAATTTGTTTAGGGATTTTCTATGTAAAAATTTATGTGTCAATTTTATCTTTATTATTTTAAATTTCATTTAACTGCGACCTTATTTTATTCAATTCCATTTTTCTCAATAAAAATTTCAAAGAAAAATTTATAAAAAACATAAAAAAATCATATCTAAAAAAACAAATCAGATAAACCACCATAAATACAATAAATGACGAGAAAATAAGATTAGAAGAGATAAAAAGAAAAAGAAAGCTAAAAAGGAAGTGTATGGTATGCTCAAGCCTTAATAATGCTTATAGTATTAAAAGATTCAAAACGTGAGTGTTTTCCTTGAGAGGTTTCTAGAAAGAGGTTTATTTAGCGAGAGGATAATATTATATGTATGATCTCTAAACTTGCATTTTCCTTTATTTAGAAAACCAACGCCTTTAAAAAAAGTACAAATTATGCAATTTGTGAGAGAAATTATAAAGTGATGGGAAACATTCTAACAAATGACTGAATTATTTTAAAAAAGTATGAAGATATGATGTCATCATTTAAATATTAAATTTAGAGAATTCACAACCAAAATTAAAATCTCACAAGAAAAGTTAATTAGATTTATATAAAGATGTAACGCGACTACCTCAATTAAATTTAGAGAACTCATAATTAAAATTAAAATCTCACAAGAAAAGTTAAATTAGATTTATAAAGAATCGATCCATTGATCATAAAAAATTAAAAAATAGTATTGAATGTCAGAAAGAAGTAATTCTTTGATAAGTTTAGGAGTTTAATAAATAACAAGATGTTGAACCAAGGATTGGTTCCACCTTTATTTTGATGATGACAAAGTGCTTCGACTAATATGTTTGTTGTGTTTTTAAAGTATATTTGATGAATGAGAAATTAAGGTAGTAATTAAACGAAGTTTGTATGACTTATGTAAGTCATGAAATAATGTTTTCGTTAAAGGTTAAATAAATGAAAAAATTGGTGATTTGGTAAATTGGATAAATTAATGGTAATTTGTTAAATTGGATAAATTGATTGTGTTAAGATTATATAATTGTAAAATATGTTAAGATTTGATTAATATTGTTTTATTTGTGTTGAATTGGGTTAAGATTTGATTTGGATTGATTGGGCTAAGATTTGAGTTGAAAGTTTGCTGATCCAGAAGAGGTCGGTCGACTGAATGAAGATGTTGAAGAGGTCGGTCGACTGAAGGTATACTGGTTTACCGAATACCAGTGTTAAAGAGAGCATCAGTCGACCGAATACAAATCAATCGACCGAACATTGAGATCGGTCAATCGAATGAACAATTTTCGAAGATTGGTCGATCGAATGATGCCTATCGGTCTGCCGAACATGAAGAATACTCAACTATAAGTTGGTAACATGCAGATTTACAACAGATATATTATTAAATAAGAAGAACGTTGGGGCTTGGCCTTGTGAAGAGTATAAATAGGTGGGCTGAGTGTTGATTATGTACAAAAGAAGTATAAAAAGTGTTTATACATTATTGTTGAGTGCTATTAAGTGTATATAAGATGTTGGTGAAGTTGTGGTTAGATAATTTTGTGAAGTTAATCTTGAGCCTTGGAAACGAAGAGTAATAGATTATTCTTGAACCTTGAAAAAGAAGAGTGATAGGTTATTCCTAAGCCTTAGAAAAGGGAGAGTGAAAGGTTATTCTTAAGCTTGTAAAAAGGATTGTATTGTGTATTCTTATTGATTGTAATAAGAACAAAATCTCAACAGTGGTGATGGGGACTAGATGTAGGGCAAGTGGATTGCGCCAAACCAGAATAAATCGTTTGTGACTCTTCTTCCCTTTCTCTTTTATTTTTATGCATTTAATTTAATTATTTAATTTATTTTTGTTATTTAATTTGTACAATTAAATTATTATTTAACTTCCCGCGTTTAATTGAAATTGATCAAAAGACTTAGATTGATAATATTGAAAAGAATTTTTAAGAACCTAATTCACTCCCCTCTTAGGTGCCATATAGGGCCAAGCTAACAAAAAGTTTTAAAAAATATACATCTCAAATATGAAATCTTTTTTACTGATTAGAAACATTCGTGATATAACCTAATTATAAGTGTGATAAGGATTCCTATTAAAATTAAGATATTAATTATTCGTACTACTTAAATTGTGACTCTACTAGTTCTTATTTAGTTAAAAAACTATCAACCCTACTTTAACTAAGATTCTAGGAGAATACCTCAATCTAATAATCTTATTTAAATTCAAACTACTACCTTTAAGACTTTTCTAATAAGATTATGACATATCCTAATTTAAATAAGAAACTAACTAACAACTATCAAAACATATTATTTTAAATCTCTTGAAGAAGTATGGTCAACCTACTAATTACTTTGGTTTTCATCTATTTGATTGTGTTGCATGCATACATGTAAAGGAAAGTAAATTAAACTCAAAATACAAAAAAAAAGAAGGAAATGTATATTTGTTAGATATGAACCAAATGTGAAGAGATATATTATATAGTGTCCGAATTCAAAGTCAAATGAAATTATAATAAGTAGAAATGTTATATTTGATGAAATTTCTATGTTTCATTTGAAAAAGGAGCTTGCTCTTGTTCTATTACAAATTAAGATAGTGAAATTGAAAAAGGTAAAGTTAGATAATAGTTAATAAAAATCTCTATGACAACCTCATCTTGAAATTGATCAAACTAAGGTTGTTGGCTCTAAACATGATGAAAATGAAGATGGAGAGAAACATATAAATACAATATAAAAAGGGTCATACAACATAACTAAACACTGACAGAGGAAGGAAATCCCGAGCCTTAAAAAAGATTTGATTAGAACAATTTTGTAGCATAAGGTACATATAATAATAGTGAGCCTTCTTTATACTTGAAAGCTATTTTAAAAATGGTTATATTAAGTGGTTAGTGGCAATATTTGAGATCATTACATGCCTCTAGAAAATGATAGTTGGAAATTAGTAGAACCTCCACTAAATAAAATGATCATTGATAATAAATAAGTCTTTCAAAAGAAAGTTGGTATCAAGTCTATTTAGATGTAAAGGGGTATAGTTAGAAAAAGGGAGTTGAGTCCAGTGATATATTCTCTCTTATTGTAAAATATAATTCTTTTAGTATTTTACTTTCTCTTGTTTTCATATACAATTTGAAGTTAGAATAGATGAGTGTTAAAAGAACTTTTTACATGATAAACTTGAAGAGCAAATCTATGTGAAATAACGTAAGGGCTTTGTCGTTGAAGTGAAAGAAAACCATGAAAAAATTTTATGGATCAATTAAAACTCTTTCATCACACCAAAATATATTACGAAATGATAGAACATACCTTGATCCATTTCTATGATGTTAGTTTGTATTGATTTATTTCCTCTCTATCTTTTCCTTTTTTGTATTTTCTAATGGTTGAGAATAGTTTCTGTTAAGTTTTCAATATTCATTTAAATTGCTATTCCAAGAATTGTTTAAAATGGAGAGGGAAGGATCTTGGACCTATGAATTCTAATTTCTTTAAAAAAACCCAATAACCATTATCTTGGGCTCTTTAATTAGAATTAAGTTCCATAAGTTAAATGGGTCATTATTAAATAATTTAACAATCTCCCACTTGGTCCATATTATTAATTGATGATTCACTAATAAAATTTAAGTGCACATTATATATATTAAAATCAAGGCATCCTTAGTTGAATTGAGATGATTAGATCATAACGATCATAAGTTATACAATATGATTCCTTATAATCAACGAAAATCATAAAACTTTAAATGGATAATACTGTAATTATTATGTCACCGGAGCATTATTTGTATACAATATAATATGGATAATAAGCAACTAAGTAAAAATATAACTGTAATTGAATTCACAAGTGTTAGAACAAATTGAGCTAGACAAACATATGCATATATACATGTCATATCACTATGCTAATAAAGACTTATCTATAATGCCCATATGTTCAATATGGTCAACAAATGTTTTGGATGACAATCCTTTAATTAATAAGTTCGCTATGATCATATCAATACTAATATGCTCAATTTACACTTTTTTTTGCACTTCTTCTTTAATCATCAAGTACTTTAAATTAATATATTTTGTACATTTTGAATACTTGTCTTTTTCAGAAAAGAAAACAATAGCAAAATTATCATAATAGATTCTTAATGGTCTAGCTATATTGTTGATAATACCAAAACTTAAGGTAAAGTCCTACAACCATAATGCATGAATTATGGTCTCAAAGCATACCATAAACTCGGCCTTCATAATGAAAGTAGCAATGATAGATTGCTTTTCACTCTTCCATAAAATTGCTTTTTTAGCTAATAGAAACATGTAACCGATGTACATTTCCTTGAGTGTACACATCTAGTATAGTTTGAATCTGAGTAACCTATTACTTCGAGATAATTTGATTTTCTGTATGTGAGCATATAATCCTTTGGTCCTTATAAATATCTAAGCATTTGCTTTGTTGTTTTCTAGTAATTGGTCCATTACACGATTACTTTGATATCAACCTAACATTCTAATGACAAAACTAATATTCGACCAAGTACATGTTATTGACGCATAGGGAATAGAATCCGTTACTTTTATTTCGAAATTGTTCTTTATACATTGTATTTAAGTAAACTTGTCCCCTTTTTGAATTGAAATTATTCCTGCGAAAAATTTTTTCCTTTCTAAATCTCTCTAATACTATCAATATAAATTTTGTATGACAATCTTAACAATCCTTGTGATCTATCACAACATATTTCTATTCCTATTATATAGGATGTCTCACTCATATCTTTTATTTAAAAATTATTAGAGAGAAAATTCTTTATATAATATAATAAAGAAATGTCATTAGTATCAAGAAGAATATCATCAACATATAGAACTAATATAATGAACGTGCTCTCACTGACCTTTATATAGATACATCGATCAATGATGTTCTCTACAAAATCATATGACGTAATGATATCACTAAACTTAAGGTACCATTGTTGCAAAACTTGTTTCAATCCATATATTTACTTTTTTAATTTTCATACCAAATGTTCTTGTCATGTGGTTAAGAAACCTTTTAATTGATTTATATACACTTCTTTATTTAAGTCATCATTTAGAAAGATAGTTTTTATGTTTACTTGGTGAAGTTATAAATTATAATGAGCTATCAAACTCATAACATTCCTTAAAGAGTCCTTCTTTAAAATTGGAGAGAAGGTATTTTTAAAATCAATGTCAACTTTTGAGTGTAACCTTTGACAACAAGTTTGGTTTTTTACCTTTTAATATTGCTTTTTAAGTCATTTTTGGTCTTAAAGACCCATTTATAACCCACTTGCTTTGAATCTTTAGACAACTTAACTAGTTCCTAAACTTTATTGACATCTATTAATTTTAACTCTTATTTTGTAGTAGTGAACCACTTTTTGAAATTGCTATATTTCATGAATTGTTTGAACAAGACTAGATCCTGATCAATGCCAAAGTCATATTCATGTTTAATGAGTAAACTGCATAAGTATTCAAATCATTGATCTTTTTTTATCTTATAGACCTTTGTAATGATATTTCTTACGGCATGATTTATTTATTTATAACTTGCGTATCATTAACTGATTTAACATTAATATGTTAAACTTGTAGGTTTGGAATATTAATTTGTTGTTTCGGTATGTTGTGTAATTGTGATATAATAAGAGGGATAATAACTAGAGAAATAACTCTTGATAGAGGAGTTCCTACTCGACTTTATTGAATATCCACTTTTTGTAGTTCCCCAATCCTACTAATTTGACTATTATTAATAAACCAAGCGTTATCAGACTCACCTATTCTCATACCCATTAGGACAGTAAAATCTTTATTGTAAGTCCTATGGCACCCAAGAGGGGGGGGTGAATAAACTTTTTACAAACTCAAAACTATCAACTTAATTCAATTGGAAAACTAAATTCAATCACTAAACCAATATTCAACCTAATATGAAATGTTAATGCTAATATTAAAATAAATGCAAAGAGAGAGTATAGA
>JAOXYD010059938.1:0-13012 GCA_028565735.1 Pinacopodium congolense
TACAAAATTCCACTAAGATGTATTAGTTAGAGTATGACAAAGGGAATGGACCCATAAAATCAATACCCCTAACATCAAAGATTTCACAAACCAAAATGTTGGTTAGTGGCATCTCATGTCTCCTAGAAATATTGCCAATCCTTTGACAACTATCACAAGACTTCACATAATGAAATGTGTCTTTAAACAAAGTAGGCCAATATAAACCACACTCAAACACCTTTTGTGCAGTCCTAGTAGGGCCAAAGTGTCCTCCAATCTCCTTTAAATGACAATAATATAAAATTGAAGACACTCCTTTAGTAGGAACATATCTTCAAATTATTCCATCCGCATAGATCTTGTAAAGAAAAGGGTCCTACCAAAGATACCGCTTGACTTCAAAAAAGAACTTCTTCTTCTGTTGGTATGAAAAGTCAGGAGGGATCCCATTACCAGCCAAGTAATTTACTATGTCCCCATACCATGGTAAAGTAAGCATGGCTAGTAAGTGTTCTTCAGGAAACACCTCCTTTATGTCTCGATTTTCTCCCTTCTCCATTACTCTCTCGTTCAGACGAGATAAGTGATCAACCACAAAGTTTTTCTTAAACTTTCTTATCTCGAATTTCGATGTCAAACTCCTGTAATAGGAGAACCCATCGAATCAATTGTGGCTTAGCATCCATCTTGTTTATAAGGTACTTTAATGCAGAATGGTTTGTATAGACTGTCACCTTTAAAAGAACTAAATAGGACCGAAACTTGTCAATTGCAAATACCACAACTTGCATCTCCTTCTCTATGGTGGTGTAATTCTTTTGAGCATCATTCAAAGTGCGACTTGCATAATAGATTGGATGGAATATCTTTTCATGCATTTTTTCAAGTGTTACACCAATTGCAAAGGCACTCGAATCACACATTAACTCAAAAGGAAGAGACCAATTAGGTGATACAAAAATAGGTACACTTGTGAGCTTCTCCTTTAACAATTGAAAAGAATGCATACAGTTATCATCAAAGTTAAAGATTACGTCCTTGGTCAGAAGTTTAATAAGGGGATTCACTATCTTAGAAAAATCCTTAATAAACCGTCTATAAATCCCAGCATATCTAAGAAAATTTCAAATTGCTCTAATTAAATTTTGTAGGGGTAGATGGGAAATGAATTCTACCTTTGTTAGATCTACTTCAATACCTTTACTCAAAATCTTATGACCCAACACTATATATTCTTGCACTATGAAATGAAAATTTTCCAAATTCAAAACCAAGTTGGTTTCTTCACATCTCTTAAGTATCTTCTCTAGATTCTCCAAACATACATCGAAAGATGTACCAAAAATAGAAAAATCATCAATGAATAGTTTAATGCATGACTCAAACATATCCGTAAAAATTACTATCATACAACGCTAAAAAGTAACAGGGGCGTTACCCAAGTGAAAAGGCATGCGTCGATATGCAATGGTGCCATATGGACAAGTAAATGTCATCTTTTCCTAGTTTTTAAGAGTAACAGAAATTTGTAAGTAATCACTGTATCCATCTAAAGCACAATGAAAGCTATGTCTAGCTAACCTTTTATGTCTTGATCAATAAAGGGTAAAGGAAAGTGATCCTTTCTTATGGCCTCATTTAATTTACCATAATCAATGCACACATGCCATCTGGTAACCTTCCTTGTGGCAATTAATTATTCTTGTTCATTATTCATGATAATAGTCTCTCCTTTTGATGGTACTACTTGAAATGGACTAACCCATGTAGAGTAAAAAATGGGATAAATAATACCAGTATCAAGGAGCTTAACTACTTCATTCTTTACCACTTCCTTCATGTTTAGATTTAGTCTACGATAAGGTTGGACTAAAGGTTTACTTCCTTTTTAAATGAATATTCGATGAGTACAAATAGAAGGACTTAATCCTTTAATATTCCTTAAGGTCCATCCTATAGCCTTTTGATGATCTTTAAGAACTCTCAACAATCTCTCCTCCATCATATTATTTAATGATGATGAAATGATAACAGGCAATTGAGATGGAGGTCTAAAAAATGAATACTTCAAGTTTGAAGGGAGAGGCTTCAATTCTAGAGATAGAGGCTCTTCAATTGATGGTTTTGGAAGGGGTTGGATTGGCTTATCCAAAGGTTCAAATCTTCTGGATAGTATATAGTTAGAAGACTCCTTTCCAGCTTCTAATTTCTTTAATGCTTCCTTAATTTCTGCTCCTTCTTCATCTACATTTCAATGAATCAAAGCCTTTTGTAATGAATCTGAACAAAGATATTCAAATGGGTCAATCAGAGTATAATGAACTCCAATGAAGTTACATGAATCCAGGGTGGATGGATGCTTCATTACTCTAAAAACATTAAACTCAATCTCTTCAACTTAAAGCCTGAGAATGAGCTTTCCACCATATACATCAATCAGTATCCTGGCAGTAGCCACTGTACTGTCCTCCTCCATATCTAAGACAAGAAAATCAACAAAGAATATGAACTTACCAACCATAACTAAAACTTCATCAAAAATCCCTCTTTGATAAATTACTGATCTGTCAGTCAATTATAATGAGACTATAATGGGTTTACGCTCCTCCAATCCCAAATTCTTGAAAATTGATAAGGGCATTAAATTAATGCTTGCTTCTAAATCCATTAAAGCCCTATCAATTGGTAAGCTGCCGATTGTACAAGAAATGGTAAAGCTACCAAGATCCTTAGTTTTGGAGGTAACTTCTTCAGCAGGATAATAGAACGTTCTTCATTAAGCTTCATAGTCTCATACTCTTCTAACCTTCTCTTCTTGGATAGGTTTTCTTTCAAAAACTCTACATAAGAAGGCATTTGAGAAATTACTTCAGTAAATGGGACATTGATATGCAACTTCTTAAACATCTCCAAAAATTTTCCAATTTGCTTATCTAAGTGTGTATTCTTCAATCTTTGAGGGTATCGTATCCTAGGTTTGTAGGGTTGTAATTTTGGATCAGCGAATAACCTAGGTGGCTTATCTGAACTTACACCCTCATCATCCTTCTCTTTCTTCTTCCCTTCTTCCTTAACTCTCTCTCTTCTATCATGTCCTTCTTCTTTTCTATCTTCTTCAATCTCCATAATCACTTGCTTACCTTTCTCTGCTTCCTTTTCCTTTCATTCTCAACCTCCTTCCCACTTCTTAAAGTAATCACTTTTTCATGCTCTCTTGGATTGGCTTCGGTTGTGCTAGGAAGCTTACCTAGTAGTCTTTCTTGTAAAAGTTGATCAATTTGTTCAACTTGAGTCTCCAAATTCTTGATTGATGCTTCATGGTTTTGCATTCTAGACTCATTAGATTGGATATACTTAAGAACGGTTTCTTCAAAAATTTTTGATTCTCTTTGAGGTTGGTTGGCTATAAAGCCAGGTGGAGGTGGTCTTTAAGGATTAGATTGAGGTTGCTAAGGTGGTTGCAAGTAGTTTTGATTGTTACTCCATGAAAAATTAGGATGGTTCCTCCAACCAGGATTATATGTGTTTGAAATATCCTCTTTGCCTATTGAAATTACTAATAAATTGGGCTTGATCGAGTTCTCGGGCAAAAGGACTTCCTTCTTGACACTCTAATGATGAATGAGAGGTACTACCACAACTTTCACAATCCATCTTATAAGAACTACTACTAGCACCAGTCATCAAACTATCAATCTTTTTGTTCAGTACTTCCAGTTGAGCTACAAGAGCTACTGTATCATTAATTGTATGAACACCATGTGGTTTCCTTGGATGACGTTCAGAATTGTATTGAAAAATATTCGTAGCAATATCCTTAATCAAATTATAGGCTTTGATCTTAGTATTGCGTATTAGATTGCCTAAAGCTACAATATCAATGGTGCTACGAGTTGAAGGTGTCAATCCAATGTAAAAGATATTAATTTGCTGCCATGTATTGAATCCATAACTTGGATAGTTTGCAAGCATCTCTCTAAATCGTTCTCATGCCTCGTATGGACTCTTATTCTCATATTGCATGAATGAATTGATCTCTGTTTTCATTTTGGCTATCTTAGTAAGTGGGAGAAATTTAGCAAGGAATAATTTTATCAATTCTTCCCATGTAATAATGGAACTAGGTTGAAGTGTTGAAAACCAAGCTTTCGCCTTATCTTTAACAGACAAAGGGAAAACTCTAAGCCTAACTGCATCATCAGAGACCACATTGTTCTTGAAAAGATCATAAACATCAAGAAAATTTTGAAGGTGTTTATTAGGATCTTCTAAAACTGAACCTCCAAATTGTGAGGACCTAACCATTGAGATGATACTATGTGAAATTTCAAAGTTATTTACGTTAAGTCTAGGCCGCACAATGCTAGCCACAAGTCTACCTCGGTTCCCTAAAGCTAAATCCGTCATGGTTGGTTCCCTATTTTCTACTTAAGGTCTTATAACTACATGTTCCTCAGGGTCCATTTCTACAATTTCAAATTCAGTGTCACTCAATATTCCTATGTCTAACGGATCGGACGGGGATGCATGAGCTTCTTTCATTTTCTTTCTCAAAATTCATTCAAGTTATGGATTAAAGTCTACTAGTTCGGGATTGCATCCCCGAGTATGCATATAGATTTGAATAAAATATTAAATAAAAGAAAATAAGCAAACTAAGAAAATAAACTAAGTAAAAAGCAAGGAAAACACAGAAAACAAAATAAATAGAAAATAATTGTAGAAAATTTAGAAAAATATAAAAACAACTTTTACAAGTCCTAAAGTAATTGACACTAATTTCTCTAATATTAAGACCCTCTAGTCCCCGACAACGGTGTTAAAAACTTGTTACGTTGATTAGGTAACTTTAAAACTTTGAATGATTTTGAAACGATTTTACTTTGAAAACTAACAGAATAAAGGCAAGTGTACCTATCACAAAAGTAATATAATGGAGTAAATTTTAGACTCTGGATGTCGATCCCATGGGGAAAAGAATCGCTTAATTACTAGTTCAATCAGATTACAGTTATTTAGGAAAAATCTTGACAATTTGATTAAAAATCTGAAAATTGCTAAAACTAGACTAACTTGGCTTAAACACTTCAGTATTGAAGAAATTCTCCCAATAATTGGTATCAAAGATATTTTTAACTAATTGTTGGATGTAAATATGAGGCAAAGATTAGTAAAATCATAAATTTTAATGATAGAAACTACCACTTATGGGGGACATAAGATAAAAGATCTTTTACTTATTACGAAATTATGTTTGCTAGTATTCGCTGTCCAAAAAACCTAAAGGCAAATCTATTGAGGAGTGGAATTTTGAGTATGAATAGGTAAGTCATTGAATTACTAAATTTATTATAAAAAATTTGTATTATCAAATTTATGGTAAGACTCATGCTAGAACATTTTGGAAAAAACTTGAAGAATTATACTTTAAAGACTTATAACAATATAGTATAAAACGGTATTTCTGTTGCGGATCACTTGAATGAATTTCAAGGGATTGTAAATTAATTGATAGATATAGGTGTTAGTTTTATAATGAAGTTCTTACTCTTATGATGCTTTCATCATTGCCAGATATTTAGGAAGCTTTAAATATTTCATTGACTAATTCTGCTCTAAATTGTTTGGTGGCTATAGAGTAAGTACAAAGTGGTGCCCTTAATGAAGAGATGAGACGAAGGTCACAGGGTTCTCCCTTTTTTGAAGTAATATATTTTTACTACAACTACTAGTGGGAGAAGTCAGAATAGAGGTTCGAAGGTTAAGGATAAGAGCAAAGATTTTAGTAGAAGTAAGTCTAGCAAATATGCTAATTTTAAATACCACCACTATAATCGAAAGGGACATATCAAGAAATTTTAGCTAAAATTTAAGAGAGACAAGGATAATGAAAAAAGTGACGGAAAGATAGTGACGAAGAAAAATTAGCTGTGATAACTGAGCAAGATTTTATTATGCTCTATAATATTGATATTATAAGCCTAGCAAATCATGAACCTAGCTGGGTGATTGATAGTGGTACTTCTAATCATACTACAGCTTGAGAGGATTTCTTCCCTTGTTATAATTTTAGTGGTTTCAGGATTATCAAGTTAGATAACAATGATTATTTTAAAATTATTGATGTTACTGATAATCATTTGGAGACCAAATGCAGTGTTAGATTACTCTTGAAGAATGTGAAGCATATTCTTGGCATTAGGCTTAACTTGATTTATATTGATAAGCTTAATGAAGAATGATGTTGTAATGATAGGGGTGTTAATTATAGGATTTTTGGTTGTGATTTGTTATGTGTTTGCCCCTATTTTAGTGTTAAATTGTCCGATTTATGTGTGATATTGTTTATTTTGTAGGATCATGCTAAAAATTGAAAATGATTGCAAAAATAATTAAGTGTGGTTTATTTTCTAGAAGAATAATGTGTCTTTAATGGCACCATTGTTGCCACCTTTTGTTGCGTTAGTTAGGTGACTTTAAAACTTTGAATGATTTTGAAATGATTTTATTTGAAAACCAATGGAATAAAGGCAAGAGCACCTATTACAAAAGTAATATAATAGAGTAAATTTTAGACTCCCGATGTCGATCCCACAGGAAAAAGAATCGCGTAATTACTAGGTTGATCATATTACAATTATTTAGGAAAAATCTTGACAATTTGATTAAAAATATGAAAATTGCTAAAACTAAACTAACTCAGCTTAAACATTTCAAAATTGATTTTTAATTGCTTTTGAAAAATTTTGAAAATTACCAAATGCGTAAATTAGCTGAGGATTAGATGATTGATGATTTATTTGAGCTTTAAACACATTTAAGGCTTAATTAAAGTTCCTTAACAAAATTCAAACAAAGGTATGGTTAAGACTTTGCTTTTTTTCCATTTAATTTTGTCTAAAGTTTGGTCATACTTTAAATGAAGTTAATGGGGTTTAATTTAAAGAAGATGAGTTCTGGAAATTTAATCTGAGATCTCTAACTTTCACAAAAAATTCAGGTTTGGTCATGCAAGGATTAATTCGTGTTGCTTAGTGATTATTCTAACAATTTAAGATGATTTCTCGTACTTAACTTGTCTTAAAAACTAATCTTAAGGGGCCAGCCCAAATTAGTTCATTTAAACCTTAAATAAACAAACTACAAAACCTTTAACATGCCTTTAAGCTCTCTTAAATTGACAAACATCAATCCTTAGTAAATAAAATGAATTAGCCATACATATTAATCCAGACATACAAAATATACAACTTATGCAACATATCTTGATAGATATATAAATACAAGCTGAAATAATGAGTTTAGAGTGTAAAAAATAGGTTTGTAGAACTCTTGCACGTGTCTTGTATCTTCAAACTTGATCTGGATTGCAGCATAGCTTTTGATTTGAATCAAACTTGCAGAAAAATCAAAGAACATACAAGGTTATAAGCCTAAGAAAAAAAATACTTTGATTAATTTGAAAATAAGAGCATAACAATGAGTAATCTGAGTTAGAAATCCCATGAATGTGAGTTATAAACTTTGAACTATGTTTATACACCAAGTTCATATGTCTATAGACTTAGAAACAACACAAAAATTCAAAAAACAAAGTTTTTGACGTTAAATAACTAAGAAGAGAGAAGGAAAATTCTCTCTAACTATTGGCAGATCTGTGTTTTTTTTTATATAACTTAAAACTCCTCTACCATGTGCTAGTTGATAGTATAATTAATTAGGGACATGCCAGAGCCACCATCTTGGGGATTTGGAGTTGAAATTGTTGATTACTCCTATTAATGGCACCCTACCTCCAATCAATGGCACACTGAGAAGATGTCGTTAATTCTCGAATGCAGCACCCTTAAACGCCCCCTGTTCTTCTATTAATGTGACCCTAGTAAGGGGCTGTTAATAGACATAAATGAGAGGTATTCTTCAAGGTTTTGGTCCAATCTTCATGATCAAGCTCTATCTTGGAAATTAGACATAATAACACATAAATTTAACAATTAAGAACTGAAATAATTCAACAAATTAACCATTAAAACTCTATTAATTTGACCCCTAACACCTTTCAACCATATTATTTCCATTACAAGACAATCACACGACCAATTAACAATGTCGTTAATATTTAAGTCGACCACAATTGATGTCCACTATGTAGATTAGTATAATAATATGTGCAGTGAATAACATTGTTAATCCGTGAGACCAAAGCCTATTGAAATTTCTAAAGGCATGTTCCAACAAAGACTCAAGGGACAATTTCTATAATTCACACACCCTAAACTTAAAAAAAAAACACAAAAAACAACACATTAATACAATATAGAAAAAAAATGGAAATTGAAAAAATATAAAAAGAAATAAAAATGCATAAAATAAAAATAGAAAATTGAAATGGAAAGTCGAACCAAACAAACCCTTAGTTATACATTTGAGTTTGGTAATTCTCACTAGTAATTTTGATTCCTTTAGCTTTAATTGACAGTAATTTAGTTTATTTAGTAGGTTTTAGTTTAATTAATTAATAAATTTTAGTTCTCTAGATAATTGTGATGTGAGTGACTTAATAATTGCAACTAAATCCTTGTAACATGATAACTTGGACTCTTTTCAATCAACTATAATACTTATGATAGGTATAATCACCTATAGGTTGGTCTTAGTTTAAAATTAGATTAAAAGTAGAGTATAAAAGATCCAAATAAATTTTTAATGCTATTGCTCAAGATTTACACTAGTGATAATAGGAATAAATTGACGCCAATTATTCTATGGGTTGTTTTTTCTTTTTTACCTTTTGTATTTTTTGCTGAATATTTGTTCATTATTTTCTACATTTTTATTTAGTTAGAATTTGGATTTTTTTGCTCAAATTTTTGCTTTGACTATTGTGTTGTTTTCTTTTGTTAATTAGTTTCTATTTTATTTAGTTAATGTTTCAATTTTGTATTCATAATCAGGTTCAAAGCCCAAAAAACATGACTTTGATTCTGAGTTAGAATGAAGTATACATAGACATAAGAAAGAGACTTACATAGACAAATCTATTATAGTAGAGGTAGAGACAATTTGTGATGATCAATTAGAGTTAGAGACTAAATCTGTAGAGATGGAACAACAAGAATACATAATCATATAAGCTTAAGAAGGATGTAAAGAACCTACTATGATGAACTTAAATATGGAAAATTTACATTGGCTTTTGGCTAGTGTGGTTAGGCTTAAGGTTAACTCAAACAACTTTGAGATCCATCGTGGTATTATTTCCATAGTTAAAGCCTCATAATTTGTGGTCTCGGCCTTGGAATACCCATCTAGAGACTTTCTTAGACATATGCTACCCAATTAAACATAATGGGATTTTGGAGGATTTGATCAAGTTTAGCAATAGGGAATTATTTATACATGTTTTTAGGTTGATTTTGCCATTTTATGAGCTTAGGTTTGAATCCCTTTCACCTGATTTCTGAGCTTAAATGTTTTAATGTAGAGATTTGATGTTGCTCATATGAAATTGTGTAAAGATGATTATTTCTAGGGACTTACATGATACATTTATTCATGGAAGGAGTTAGATGGTTTCTGAGATCAAGAATTTGTAAAAAGATTACTTTCTATTGAGTTCCATGGTTTGTCACATTGGCAATGTAAATTTCTAGTAGAAATAGCATTTGGAACAAAATGACAAATAATTCCATGATTTTTGCCATGATCATGGCAATAACTATGATTTACCTCGTTACCATGGAATAAGCCGTGGCACAGATCCTTCACCTATTTAAACGTGCTTTAAGTTATTTTCAAAGGTTGTTAACCATAAATTGAAGGCATCCGTAACTTAAGAGAAGAAACTCATTCATAGGCAAATTCTAATTATGATTAAAAGCCATTAAAGGAGAGAAATTAAAATCAATAAGCGGAGATTCCATAATATTAGTTTAGATTTCAGTAAGGGTTCATTAAATATTAAACATTTGAATCAAGATTAAATAATGAACCTATTTATGTCTTATAGGGACACCTCATCTAGGTCTTTTATCTCATTGATTATTTATTTTTTTATGTAGATTGCTTAGGTTTGGTTTTAGATCTTAGGTTTGTTATTAAATTTAGTTTAATTATAAATTTAATTAAACAACTCGTTTAATTATGTTGGATAATAGAAAGACAGTTAGTACTAGTTATTCAATCTTCATAAGATGGCATTCAAACTTGCCTAAGATATACCATAATAGGATAGATGCACTTGCTTTAGGGGTCAAAGTATTGTTTAGTTTAAGGTTTATATTTATTCTTTTAAAACTTAGTAGGAGATTGACCACATCAAGTTTTTAGCATCATTATTAGGGATCGAGCCCAAGTCACCCACGTGATAGGCAGGAACACTCACCAATATTAAAAAAGAATTATTTTTGTTAGCTTAATCGTTTTATTTATTTGTTTAGTTTTAGTTTCATGTGATACATTTGGTTATCTTTTTGTGGCTACAAGTAGCTCATGTAATTTCATGGAAAAATCATTTGTGGCATTGCTACCAATGCTAGGATAACCAAGCAACTTTGGTCACTAGGCGAAGAGTAAATCATATGGTTTACAATAACCATTGGAAAAACACTTACAATGCAACCTGAATTGATAAACTTGTTTTGAGCCACCTCTATAAGATTATTTTCAACAGTAAGAAGAAGAATTGAGGTTGAGAAAGCTACCAGTGAAGTAGACCTGATCACAGTTAATAAACCCTCGATTACGGTTACAAAATAGCCGGTTACGGTTTATAAAAATCTATAAACCTTAACCTAATTATCAGTTTACGGTTTAAGTTACGGTTTGAAAACAGTGGGTTACGGTTACGGTTACGGTTTGAAAATAGTCGGTTACAGTTTAAACACCGATTTAACCATAATGATAATCGTTGTTTTATTATTCATAATTTTATTGCCAAACTTAAAATTTTTAAATTTGAAATTTTAAAAATGTCAAATATAATAAGTTCGATATAAAAATATAAAGTTAAATGAATTAAAATATAT
Organism: Pinacopodium congolense; assembly: GCA_028565735.1. Lineage (NCBI taxonomy): Eukaryota > Viridiplantae > Streptophyta > Magnoliopsida > Malpighiales > Erythroxylaceae > Pinacopodium > Pinacopodium congolense. The sequence goes on from JAOXYD010059938.1 coordinate 11,010, forward strand.
GGCAACTATATATAAATTATAAGGAAAAATTAAATAAAATAATGGGCTTTAACTTAATTTTAAAAATTAAGTTGCCTACGTATCCTCAACGTTCGAGTGAAGAGGAATCAAAGCCCTCGTAGTTCTATTACCTTTTTTTAGAGAGCTACTCACCTACAACGTCATTGGATCCGTATGCACTTCCAGTTGTATCCATGTCAAAATCATATAATTGGGAAGCATCTAATTTCGTCAACTCTTTTTGTCGTCATTCTACTTTCTTCCAATCATCAAGTTGCTTGCGCCTCTAAAGATTTTGGAGTTATTGAATACCTATAATCGTCTAAAATATCTCCACCTGCACTAAAAGCTTGCTCAACGACAACCGTTGAAACTGGAGACGCAAATAGGTCTTTTGCAATGGCCAACATAACTAAAAATTGCTCATAATGATCCTTCCACCATTGCATTATTGGAAATGTTGAAACTATAAATTCACTCAATTCAAAAGAAACTATAAATTCACTCAACTCAAAAGAAGTTATTAAATACATGTCAAATTCCATGTTAGAATTTATCATAACCCCTCTCGACCTTTTTTGTCCTTGTAAAATTAACAAATCAACTTTAAAATATTTACTACTATCAATTATTATTGATGTAGGAGTTTGAAAAGTTGAAGAAGTGGCACTAATATTATTATTATATTCAACAATTAAATATTGAATATTTTTCCTAACTTCATAAATAATAGATGAAACAAGCTGAGAAACATTTAAAGACATTTCAAAATATGAATTCATACTTTGATAATAGAAATATAATAAATTTTTTAAACCTTCAATTTTAATATTTGGATTAAAAACAAATGCAATTAAATTAATTTATGGTATTTATTCAAAATATTTTAACCATTTTTTATATATTTCCATAACATAATCATGCAAATCTAAATCATTAAAATATTCATGTAATATATAAGAAATATTTACACATTTCATTACTAATAAATGTGTAGTAGGATAATATACATCTGACAAAATATTAGTAGCATTATTAAAAGTTTGCAAAAATTGTACAATTTTTTCACATATATGCCATTGTTGCGGTAATAAAATTACATTTGAATCACAACTCGAAAAAATGTACATAAAAAATCTTTGTAAGGTAAACATTCATTTAACAAATCATAAGTTAAATTCCAACGATTTGAAACATCGTGTGGAAAATGTTTTGGTCTCATATTATTATTTTTACAAAATCTTCCACATTCTTTTCTTAAATTTGGTCGTGCCCATAAAAAAATTGCATATTTAATAAGAGATAAATAAACATCCAATCATTTAATACCATCTTGAACGCATAAATTAATTATATGGCATGCATATCTAATATGAAAAAATTTTCTACCAAATGAAGGACGACACATTTTTCAAGTTCGTTAATTGTAACTGTATTCGCGGTTGCATTATCCACAGAAATTGAAAAAATTTTATGGACTAAACTATATTCTTCAAGGATCATGTTCATCATTCTCCATAAATTTTCAACATTATGCGATTAATCAAAAACTCTATATGCAATTATTCTTTTTTTTATAAATTCCATTCATCATTAACCCAATGACATGTTATACCTAAATATGAATGTATTTGCCAATAATCACTCCAAATATCACAACATAAAGAAACACGATCTTTAAAATTATGAAAAAAATTTGCAATGCAACTTTACCTTATTTATAAAGTTTTTTAATTGTTCGTGTTAAAGTAATTTGTAGAATTTTTTTTGCAGAAGAATTTAATGCATTTTGACAATAAGTTACGAAATTTAATTTTTCACCAAAACTAAATGAAAGCTATTCAACTGAAACTAATTTTGTTAATTTTTTACGATTTTTATTATCACTATATTGAAATAAAGAAGTAGGATTAGGAGACGCATACCCGGTCATTTATGTTTGAGATTTTGAGATACTCACCTGTTGCCATTAAGGTCCTCTTTTTGACCCAAAGATGAAGTCT
>JAOXYD010059949.1:0-13012 GCA_028565735.1 Pinacopodium congolense
TAATAATTTTGTAGAGTTTGGTTTGTTTATTTAGATTTGTATATGGAAAATTATTTGAAGTGTCTTTGAATAAGTAAAGGGTTGTTTGGTAAGGTTTAGGTCAAATTTTGGTTATCTAAGAGCCTTAAAAACACTCTTGTAATAGTTGGTATCAAAGCTAGGTTATGGGAGATTTTGCTGGAAAATATGATGGGAAATCAAAATATAAAGGCAATAAAAGGAATATTGATCATATTAGAGTGTGCCTTGAGTGCCATTCCAGAGGATGACTCTATGCAATTTTCTAAACATCTAAAATTCCTAGAGGATGTCATAAAGGGACTAGACAAAAGGTTGGACGAAAGTTTTGCAAATGCAAATCGAAGAGTTAGAGTTATGAAGGATGCCTTGGCCTTCATTCAGAACAATGCCACCATGAATTATGAGGGAAATTAAATCAAGTTAAAAGTCTTTGAATCGAAGTATTTTGATGATGTGAGAGATTATAAGATTCTTTAAAACTTTATATGAGATATGTAACAATATTTCAACACTACCAAAGTGCTGGAAAGCGATAAAGTTATGCTTATATGCATGTATATAGTTAGAGATGCAAAAGTGTGAAGGAAGGCTAGAATGGATGATGATCTCACTATAGGATGGCCTCAGATTGATACTTGAGAGGCCTTGGTATATGAACTAGAGAACTAATACCTACCATGCATCACTTCTTGGGTTATTATAAAGAATTTGCAAAAACTACACCAAAAGGGATTCGTTAAGAACTATATTAAGACGTTTAACTCTTTGATGTTAGACATCCAAAACATGTTAGAATAAGACAAGCTTTTCAATTTTCTATCAGGTCTTCAAACTTAGGCATAAATAGAGTTAAGAAGGCAAAGTGTTCAGAACTTACTAAGTGTAACTGCAATTGTGAATAGATTGGTAAACTTGTCACTTAATAAAGACAAAAAGAAATAATCCAATGGCAATGGAAATGGCAAGCATGACGATTAGAAATCCATTAGAGAAAATGAGAGGGAAAAGAAAGAAAATGCTTCTCAAAAGATTTGGCATTACATGGTTACTTGCTTCATATATAACGGATTATATAATTTAAAGGATTACCTAAAGAAAACAAATTTGAATGCACTGTTGGTCGAGGAGGAAGATATAGAAAAATGGTTTTTGTTAATCCTATATTTATGGAAAAGGCATCCAGAAGTGGGACTTCTAGATCCTAATCTAACTAAATAAAGATGCTAGAGCATAAAGGGAAGTAGAGTGGCGAAACAAGAGGCCAAGTTCATTATGAAAAGAAACTTCTTTTCCCTTGGAACTTATAGAAAAGCTAATGGACTTACACTCCAAAGAGTATGAATGGCCGAGAATTTTTCTGGCAAGGAGATTGCCATTTCGTGAGCATTTCTCAAGGTCAGGATGTTTATATTTCATGCCCTAACTAAACTTGTTCTTGTGAACTTTTCTTGCAGGGTAAAAGAAAGTTATTCTTGGATAGTTCTAAGGAAGAATTGACAAGGTGCAAAACATGGTTAGTGACTTAATAAGGTTTTGTTGAAGAGGACCTCGACTTTCTTTCTATAGGGGAGGTTTATAAGACACCCATTCTTCGGTTTAGCAATAAGATGCATGTCAAACCTTTAAAGGAAGCAAAAATATCGACTTTTTTATTAGAGGAGAAAAGATAAATGGCCTCTAAAGTAAGACAACAACAATTACATTATGGTCCCTTCGAGCCTTCATTGTACATCTATACCCTCGAATGAAATGAAGGTAGCATTTCAAACCTTTAAATGAAGCACAAATATCGACTTTTATATTAGAGGACAAAAGTTAAATGGACTATGGAGTAAGACAACAATAATTCCATTATGGTCCCTTCAAGCCAACATTGTACATCCATACCATCGAATGAAATGAAGGTTTAAACTTGGCATGGCTTAAACATTTGATGGGCACTTAAACACATTATGCTAGGAAGTGTTTTAGGGCAAAGTAGCTAATCTTAAAGGACTTGGAGAGTCCAAGAATGGATTAGTATAGGTAGCTTTAAAACAAGGAAATTATAAGATTTGTTGAACCAAGGGAGGTTCCAATCTTGGTTTTGATGATAAAACATGCTTAATCACTAATGATTTGAGTTTATGATGTTAATCTTAAAGTTATGTATGTTTCAAGAAGAATCCATTATGGAAAGCTTGGAGTTTGAAGGTCAAAAGAACCCTTTTTCCCAGGAGTAAGAAGAGGCCCATTATGTGAGCAATTACAGTAGACAAAGAGGGGATCCATTTTTTAATGCCTATAATTTAAGGTGTAGGAATCACTTGAACTTCTCTTAGAGAAATGATCAGATGGCATAGCCATAACCATCTAATGCTAAGAGATTGCCACCTCCATGTTTTAAGGCTTCCACTTCTATGTTATTATAGAAATATAACCTTGAAGAACTACTTATAAAGTATATCTCCAATACTAAAGTTAGGAGGCAAAAATAAGAAGCCTCTATCAAAAATTTGGAAAACCAAATGAGCCCGATTGCTAGTTTGTTGAAGGAGAGGATTTTGGGTTCCTTAACTAGCACTACTGAGGCAAACCTGAGAGAAAATGCAAAGGTAATCTCATTACCAAGTTGTAAATAATTGAAAGGAGTTGAGGAGAAGCAGAAGGAGGATGAAGTGGAGAAGAGTGAATAAGAAGAGAATCAAGAAGCAAGAAAAGAGGGCAAGGAAACACCAGCCATAAAGGAGGATCAGCTCAAGTTATTGGTTGACCCCATTATCAATTTAGTAAGACCACAGATCCCTTATCCTCAGAGGATAAAAGCTAAACAGTTAGATAAGCAGTTTTGCAAATTCCTTGAGATATTTTAATTTTTTAAATATTAACATTCCCTTTACTAAGGCTATAGCACATATGCCTTCTTACGCTAAGTTCTTAAATGAAATTCCATCTAATAAGAGGAGACTTGAAAAGTATGCAATAATGAAACTAAATGAGGAGTGTTCGACCATCTTGTTGAAGAAGTTGCTACTAAAACTCAAGGATCCAAGGAGTTTTACTATTCCTTTTACTATTAGTTATTTACATATAGATTGAGCCTTAATAGACTTAGGTACGAGAATTAACTTGATGCCTCTTTTTTTTTATAGGAATTTTGGATTAGTGGAACCTAAACCTATAATAGTGTCACTCTAGTTAGCAGACAAGTCCATCATATACCCTAGAGGAGTCATCAAGAATGCGTTGGTAAAGGTGGATAAGTTAATCTTTCAGGTAGATTTTTTATTCCTTCTCATCTTTCTAGGGTGACCTTTTATGGCTAGAACGAGGACCATTATAGATGTGTAGTGTGGAAAGCTTATCTTGAGGCTTCAATATGAAGAAATAGTGTTTGATGTATTTGATTCCATGAAACATCCATCAACTCTTGAATCTTGTAATTTCATTGGTGTATATTCTCCTGAGACTGATCATTTTTCTGTTATTTGTGTATAATTTATGAAGGAGGAAGCATAAATGGGTTCTTGAAGATATAAATGAGGAGTTGCAAAATCAAGACCATGGATATGAATTGGTGCAAGCATATTGGACACAATATAGAACCTATAAGATACTTTAAAGAACAACCAATCCATTTCTTAGGCCATCAATTGAATAGCCTACCCCTCTTGACCTTAAACCCTTACCTAGTTATTTGAAGTACGCATATCTAAATCCTTGTGGGCACTTACCATTCATTATTTCTTCTTCCTTGATAGATACTATGTAGGAAAGGCTTTTGATGGTACTTCAAAATCAAAAAAAGGCTATTGGATGGAATATTGTGGACATAAAGTGTATTAGCCCCTCATTCTACACACACCTCATTTTTATAGAGGAAGGAGGTAAGGCATTGGTGTAGCCCCTATAAAGACTCAAGCTATATATGAAGGATGATGTAAAAAATGAGGTAGTAAAGTTTTTGGATGTAGGTATTATCTATCATATCTTTAATTCTGGTTAAGTTAGTCATGTGCAAGTAGTGCCAAATAAAGGAGGCACCATTGTTATGGAAAATGAAAAGAATGACTTGATAGTTACTAGGAAAGTAACTGGGTGGATAATATGCATAGATTATAGGAAGTTTAATGATGCCACTATAAAAACCACTTTCCTTTGCCTTTTATTGATCAAATGATTGAGAAATTAGATAGACACATCTTTTATTGTGTTTTAGACAGATATAGATGTTATTTGTAGATCCTAGTAACTCCGGAGGATCAAGAGAAGACAACTTTTACATGTCCCTACGGTACATCTGCATATAGACTTATGCCTTTTGGTTTTTGTAATGCACCATCTAGATTTCAACGATGCATGATGGCTATTTTTTCTTACATGCTTAAAAATTGTATTGAGATTTTTATGGATGACTTCTTTGTGTTTGGAACTTCATTTGATGTATGCTTTAAAAACTTAGATAAGGTCTTAACCAGATATGAAGAGACTCATTTAGTGTTGAACTAGGAAAAATGTCATTTTACGGTTAAAAAATGCATTGTCTTAGGTCACAAAATCTCTAATAAAGGCATAGACATAGATCTAGCCAAGATTGATGTCATTAAGAAACTAACTCTACCAAACAATGTTAAATCCATTAGGTGTTTTTTAGACCATGATGGTTTTTATTGTCAATTTATAAAAGACTTTTCAAAAATTGCTAGACATTTAACTGAATTACTTGAGAAAGATGTTGTGTTTGATTTTAATGGTAATTGCAAGACATCTTTTCAATTATTAAAGGATAAACTTGTGACTGCTCCTATACTTGTATCTCCTAATTGATCTCTTCCTTTTGAACTAATATGTGATACAAGTGATTTTACAGTGGGAGTTGTGTTAGGCCAAAGGCAAGGTAAGTTTTTTCATCCCATTTACTATGCAAGTAGGACCTCGAACAGTGCACAACATCATTATACCATCAAGAAAAAAGAGATGTTGTCAGTTTTTTTTTCTTTCAATAATTTTAGATTGTATTTATTTTGTCTAAAGTTATTGTCTATACTGATAATGCAGCTTTAAAGTACTTTATGACAAAACTCAATGCCAAACCAAGACTGATTCATTGGGTTATACTCTTGTAGGAATTTGACATTGAAAATTAAGGATAAGAATTAGGTTGAGAACTTCGTACCTTATCACTTGTCAAGGCTAGATGAAGTGACCATGGAGAATGCGACCAATAAGGACATCAATGAGACTTTTCTTGACTAGTATCTAATGACTATGATAACTACTCTATGGTTTGCAGATTGTCTTAACTACTTTGCTGATAATATCCTTCCCTTTAATTTTTCTTATTCTCAAAAGAAAATTTTTTTATATGAGGCAAAACACTATCTTTGGAATGACCCTTTACTTTACAAAATTTGTGTGGATAGGATAGTTAGGCATTGCATTCTTAAAGAGGAAATGTCTTCAGTATTACATCATTATCCTTCTGGAGAGGCCGGGGCATTTTAGAACTACTAGGATAGAGCGTAAGGTCTTAGAGTGTGGTTTCTATTGTCCCACCTTATTTAGGGATGCATATACATTTATCAAGTCTTGCGATAGATATTAGAGGGTTAGAAACATAAGACGGAAGCATGACATGCCTTTAACTAATATTCTAGTTTGCGAAGTCTTTGATGTTTATGGTATTGGCATCATAGGAAAGTTCCCTAATTCATATTCTAATTAATACATTTTAGATGCAGTGGACTATGTTTGTAAATGAGTTGAAGCAGAAGCCTCACCCACTAATGAGGCTAGAAGTGTCATTAGATTTTTAAAAAGTAACATTTTTACACGTTTTTAGCATACCTATTGAAATAATTAGTGATGGGAGATTGCATTTTTTAACAAATTTTTTTTTATTTATTAACTAAGTATGAAGTGACTTAAAAGGTTGCTACACTATACTACCCCCAAACTAGTGGGTAGGTTGAGGTCTTTTATCAGGGATTAATGAAAATCTTAGAAAAACTATCAATACTTCTAAGTGAGATCGGTCATTAAAGCTAGATGATGCACTTTGGGCACATACGACTGCATTTAAGACACCTATAGGCATGTCACCATTCAAGATAGTGTATGAAAAGTCTTGTCATATTCCACTTGAGTTCGAGCATTGTACATAATGGGCCACAAAATTTTTTAACTTTGATTTGTCTTCTACAGGTACAAAGAGACTGATGCAGCTTCACGAACTTGAGGAATTCTACCTAGATTCTTATTACAATTCGAAGTTGAATAAGGAATGTGTAAAGAAGTGGCATGACAAATAGTTTCTCCCATGTGACTTTAAGGTTGGCAACAAGGTCTTAATCTATAATTCTCACCTTTCTCTTTTTCTAAGGAAGCTTAAGTTGAGGTGGTACGATCCATTCGAGGTTATTAATGTTTTTCCATTTAGGTTCTTAAAGAACGAAGAGGAAATGAAAACTTCTTTAAGGTAAATGGCCATCGAGCTAAGCTATACATGCCCAGGTTGGTAGATGATTTTGAGGAGTACCCCTCCCTTCGTGACACCTTAACTTCTCCTCCTTTACTCGTACTGCATGGTTTTTAGTAGGATCGTAGTTTCTCTTCTTTTTATTTACTATTGTTTCATTTGCATTTCATTATAGTTTAATGCTTGTGTTGAAACAAGGGAGGTTCCAATCTTGGTTTTGATGATAACAAAACATGTTTGAGTATTAATGATTTGAGTTTATGATGTTAATATTAAAGATAGGTATTTTTCAAGAAGTTTTCAATATGGAAAATTTAGAGTTTGAAGGTCAAATTTGAAGATAACAGAAATTCAGGGTGCCATAGGGCTTACAACTTGTCTTTTAGTTGTTTTAAGTTCTTTTATAGGTTCTGCAAGGATAGTTATGATGAGTTATTGGTTTATCTTTTTTAGGGAAGTTCCCTCTTTATATTTTCCTTCCTTATATGCTTTATTTTAACTAATTGAACATTAGGGACAACGTTCCACTTAAATGGGGGGATTAGATAATTATTATGTCAAGAGATACACACTTAAATTTTTGCAAGTCTTGTTTATAACTAACTGAGATATTCTATTGAAAATCATATTAAGGTTGATTAAATGTTAACTGGTATACTTGATGTGATGCATGTGATTAGTATCGTTAGTATGGACTAATTCTTATTTGATCATGGCTTTTCTATAGTATGTTTATGAATACATGGTGGAATCGATTCCTTTTGCATAATGCTAAGTTAAAGTAAGCTTTAAGTGGATTTGCATGTGAACTTGGAATAGAATTTAAGAGATACACAATGAATTCAATTACGTAAATGAATTTAAAAGTCTATTCAATTAATTGTGAATATTGATGAACGAGGGCATTTAGTTTACATAATGACTTTGGAAAATGATACTTTATGATCATTATGATGTTTTATATGTATAATGTAAAAAAAAAATTGAATAAATGAGCAATAATTCACTCCCCTAGCTTAATTGTACAATTGGGGGTGTTCATGACAAGGTGTTTACTTTTATGTTACAAAACTAAGTGGCCTTCTAACTAATCCTAAAATTCTTAATCAATGAAGTGCTTGAAAGTGTTTTTGCTTATTTCTTTCCATTTTACATATAAGATTGATTTTTATGATTTCAGTTGAATTTTGAAGAAGGTGTGAGGTGAATTGAATAGAATTATGATTCAATATGTATGATTGGTTGCATAGTAATTTTTAGGAATCCATTATGGTTTAATGAGTAAAATAATAATTTGAATTAAACGATCAATCTATGACAAGTTCACATAATAATCTTTGAAAGTTTCTTGATATTTAGTATTATGTTTAAGGAGTTAATTCTACTATGAATAATGACCATAAGCTTAGAATTAGATGATATTGATCATATTTGATTGCAAAAGTTATGTTGAGATGCCGAGTTAACCTTTAATCATCTTTAGAAGATGTTCTTTTTAAGTACTTAAGTGAGTTGCTTAAGGATAAGCAACAATTCAAGTGTGGGGGTGTTGTTAACGGGTGGCTTTCAATAGTTTTCAATGTATAATTTACTATGGTTTCATCCATTTATTGCATGAATTACACCAATTTGGAGATATTTTGTTAATTTCAGTTACATGGTGAATTAGAAACAAATCGGAGGAGTTTTGGATGGAATAAGAGAAAAATGAGGCATGGAGGGAGATCTATAGAACCAATACAGTAGGTATCCTCACCACTCGTATTGCTCGCACAAGCCCACCGTATAACTTCAAATTGCATACCAACACTGTTGTATCCCAAGGCACATTGGTGCAACAACCCACCGTATTGGTCACTATACACAGTGTCTTCATTAATTCCAAGGGCAACCTCGACTGAAACATTAAAAATTCAATCCTAAACCCTAGCAGCCACCTGTAGAGACTATAAATAGTCTCATTCATGTCATTATTAAGAACTTTTAGGCAGACAAAAAAAATAGTCATCATGGTAGTTAGGTTTTTATTCTTTTTACCTTCTAGGCTTATTTTCGAGTGTAATCTTTGGTTTTTAGAGCTTTCAAGTGACGCTTCAGTGTGGAAAACTCTAGGAAGTGTCCATATTTCTGTTATTTATCTGTGTTTTTCATTTTAACTTGTATTGATTTATCTTTTGTGATTCATTCAATGGAAACATAAGTTATGACCATAGCTTGTGTTATTTTGATGAATATGCATGAGATTTTTTTTTACTGAGGTTAGGATTAAGATTAGATTAGGACAAAATCTGTTAGACTAGTTTTTACTTAATTGAATTCTTATTTTTCCTAATTTAGCTTGATCACCAAGATTAAGGCCCTAGGTAATTGCATTCCATAACCATTTGTATTTAATTTCTAGAAACTCAATTAGGTAACATACTTGAACCTAATCATAGACCCACTTTAGAATCTGATGTGAGGATTCCTAGGATTAATGAACCTGATTTTAGGGTTCTTGTGATTAATTCCTTTTAATCTAGATTATTTATGAATCAAACAAGTAATTTGAGTTTAAAAGAGAAAAAATTTTCTTATGAACATTGGGTAAAGTTTGTTTAAGTGGAGCGAATCCCAAATCAAATCCACTGGTATCAATTTTAAGAAACTAAGTTGACCAAAATCCAATGCCTTATCCAATTTTGTCCTATGGGAAAGTTTAATTGCATTTAGCTCATATTTTTTTGCACATTGAAATTTTCTTATTTTGCTTGTTTTAATTCATTTTCAATATAATCAATCCTTGGTTATCTGAGTAGTTGCACATTGTTAAAGTTAATATCCTTATACTTTGGGGTATGTTGGGTATGATATGCAGTTTCACTCCATTTTACACTACTTGTTAATAAGGTACGTTTCCCTTTGGTTGGTTTAGGTTAGAATTGAATTTATTTGCTTTTGTTTAGGTCGCCACATGGTAAGAACAGAAAATGAGACCCCTTTTAAAGTAAATGGACAGAGAGAAAAGTTATATATACCCAAGTTGATGAAATATATAGATAACATGCTCTTCCTTTATGATTCTTCCATTTCTCCTCATTGATCTTCGATGTTTTGTTTTTCATAAGACATAGGATTTTATTTTTTTCTTTTAATTTTTTTGAATTGTTGTTTCAGCTTAATGCTTTTACTTTCATTTAGTTTTTTTTTTAGTTTCTTCTTTAGGTTTCAAATGGATGGCTATAATGAATGCATACATAATCTTTTCAAGGGACTTTTCTTATTCTTCCTTCCCTTTATGTTTTACTTTAGCTTTTTGAACATTAGGGATAATGTTTAAATTAAGTGTAAGGGGAAAATATAGGAAACATTAAGCTTAATTGATATACACATGGATTTTTTCAATTCTTCTAGTAGCTAACTTCGACATTGGATTTAACAATCACTTTAAGATTGAGTAAATGTTAATTGGCATATCTTGATGTGATGCATGTGCTTAGCATAGTTAATATGGGGTAATTCTTATTTAATCATGAATTTTCTTCATTATGGTTATGAAAACTTGGTGCAAATGATTCCTTTTCATAATTCTAAGTTAAAAGAGGCTTTATGTGAATTTTCATGTGAACTAGGATCGAAAATTAAGATATAAACTATGAATTCAATTGTTTAAGTGAATTTGAAAGTCTATGCATCTAGTTATGAATATTGATGAACAAGGACATTTAATTTGCATCATGAACTTTGAAAATGGATCCTTGATGATCATTATGATGTTTTATGTGTATATTGTGATTCTGTTTAAAAAAGTAAAAAAACTGAATAAATGGGCAATAATTAACTCCGCTAGCTTTATACCAATATAAAGGACGAAGTTAAAGAGTGGTATTAGCAACCAGTTAGTGTGAGGTTATTTAGTTAAGTAATCAAGGGTTGTTCATTATAAGGTATTCACTTTCATGTAAAAATACTAAGTGACCTCCTAACCAAGCCTACAATGCTCAATTAATAAAAAAATGTGAATCTGTGGTGTTTTATATCTCATTTTAAATATGAAATTGATTTTTATGATTTAAGTTAAAGTTTGAAAAAAGCTTGAGGTAAGTTTATTAAAATTATGAATCAATATGAATGATTGGTTACATAGCATTTTTTAAGGATATGTGATGATTAAATGAGTGAAGTGAAATAAAGGAATTGAACTAATTGATTACTATATGGCAAGTTTGCATGATGATTTATGTAAGTTTCTTTATATTTAGTATTATGCATGAGGATTTGATTTTGTTATGTATAATGACCGTAAGTGTTAATCCACGATAAACTTTGCATTAGATGGTATTAGCTATTTTCAATTGCATGAGTTATGTTGAGATCCTAGTTAACCTTTAGCCATCCTTAAAAGACTTTCATTTGAATATCTAAGTGAGTTTCTTAAGGACAAGAAATAATAATTCAAATGTAAGGGTTATGATAATGGCTAACTTCCATGGGGTTTAAGGCATTATACTTAGTATTTTTATCGGGATAATCATATTTTTAGTCCTAAACCTTTCACCATTTTCTTAATTGAGTATTATACCTTTAAAACTTCCTATTAAAGTCCTATACCTATGTAGATTAATCAAACGTAGTCCTTATAAGACTTAATTGGGAAAATTATGAAAGGTTTAGGACTACAAATAGGGTTATCCTGAATATTTGTAGTCTCAAACCTTTCACAAATTTTCCTATTAAATCATAAACCTTTCACAATTTTCCCAATTAAGTCCTATAAGGACTGCCTTTGATTAATCCACTTAGGTATAGGATTTCAATAGAAAGTTTCAAAGGTATAGTACTCAATTGAGAAAATGATAAAAGGTTTAGGACTACAAATATGGTTAAACCTATTTATATCCATTAATTGCATAAATTATGTGACTTAGGAGCTCTTATTGCTACATTTTAGATTCATAATGATCTTGGAGCTATTGGATTAAAATTGGAGTAAAATGGAGCAAGAAAAGTGCAAAATAAAAACTAAAGAAAAGTTGTTGGAATAACTTAACGACGTTGTTGTTCCATGAATAACTGCAGTTAATGCTCAATGAAGGAAGTAAAATGGTGGTAGTAGAATGACACAAATGTGTAGAGGTTAACCACCATGTAGATCACTGTCCAATAAAAAATTAGCAATTTGGATACAATGAGTTGATGATTATACCCCATTTTTTACCCTAAAAAGTTAAAGCCCTAGTCACCATATGTAGGACTATATAAACTCTTATTTTCTTCATTTTTTAGAAGCCTATAATAGAAATTTAGATTAACATTCATCTTTCTTATGTTTTCTATTCTTTTTATGCTCAGTCTTTCACTATTTTATTGTTAAGACTTAAAGGAACATATAAGTGGTGAAAATATTCAAAAATCATTAGGGACTAACCATCTTATTGTTGAGTTTTTATATTTTTTTTTGTTTTTCTCTTTGTATTGACTCTATACTCATATTTCATTTAACTATTATGTTTATTATGTATTTATCTTTTGGTTTCTTGATGAATATGTGTATATAACTTGTTTTTGCTAAGGTTAGGAGATTAAATGGGTAATGAATACATTGGGTAACTCATTTTTTCCTTAATTAAATGCTTATTTTTCCTATCTTAGCTTGATCACCTAAGTTAGTGCCTTAGATAATTTAAATTCCATGACCATTGAGTTTTATTATTGAAAACTCATTTGAGTAACATACTTAAATATAAAAGTGGATCAAGCTTTGAAGTCTTGTGTGAGGATTCTTAAATTTAACAAACTTAGATTGAGGCTTCTTGATATTCATGCCTTTTATTCCAAGTTACTTATGGACCAATTAGGTAATTTGAGTTTAAAAGAGAAAAGATACTTCTATGACTATCAGTAGTATCCTAATTAATTAAAGTAGGTCTTAAATCATTACCTATATACAAAAAAAGGTGATTAACTTATTGAAATCCTAAGCCTTAGCTAATTTAGTTATTGGAAAAGTCTCAATCACAATTCGATGTTAGATTTGTGTTTTTCTTTATTATTTCACTAATTATTTAAATTTTAATTTTGTATCATTCAAATCTTGATTGTTTGAGTAATTTTGCAATGTTTGACTTAGTATATACTCTTTGGTCCTTATAGAATATAATACTTGGTATACTTACCATTTATATTACTTTTTGACAAGGTGCACTTGTTTTTTCATTGGTCCAAGTTAGAATTAGATTGATTTGATGATATAAAGACCACAACAATAAACCCTTGTTCCCCAATTCCAAAGTTTATAGATGTCTTAGAAGATATGTTACAGTAAAGAATCAAAGGAAAATTTAGGCGATTCACATAACAATCAACCCTAAACCTACATGGGACATATATATACATACGTGGAGAGTTTATAATAGACCTTTTGTCAGACTTTTCATATATTTTCATTAGTTTTTATATTATCTTTATGTTTTTCCTTGTTTTGCTTTCAATTAGTTGTATCCGTTCAGAACTGCGAAGAAGGCGTAGTAGTACTCCAGATGGGAAGCATTTAGG
>JAOXYD010059959.1:0-13011 GCA_028565735.1 Pinacopodium congolense
TGTTGTTTTGACCTCTCTCTTTAGATTTTAATGGTAGGCAACTAAATATTGGTTTAGATTGTGTTTACGATGTTATTTATTCATTTTTTCTAATTTATTTCATGTATTTTCTTGCATTTTGGTATTTACTTGTTAAATGTTGAGTTTTGGTTAATCTATAGGTATTTCCTTATTTTCTATCCACTGTTATCTTGTTTTCTTCATGATTTATGCAGATTTCAAATTGGGTTTTTTTAATTTCAATTTTTATATTGTTGATTTTAGTATGTTAGAATAGTTTTCTTGTGAGTTAGAAGATATTGATGGGATAATGGCTTTATAATTACGATAATTGACTTAATTTTAATTGGGAATGGTGATTCAAGTAAAGATTGATTTGGAATTTAGGTTAAATGACATGAATTAAGGATTAATGCATAGGATTGGTCATCTTATGGATAATTTCTATTTCAATTGCTAAGTTTTAGCTTTTAATCCATAATTGTTATTAGTTAAATCCTCAAGTAGTAATAGGTTAATTGGATTTGTAGATAAACTTAATCAATTAGCCTAGGATTCTGATTCTCTAAGTTACACAATCTAAGCTTGCGAGATTGTGGCTTAAGCTAATCGTTTCCTAGTACTTAAAGCTACAGCACCACTAAATCTAAAGAGCTTATTCTAGATTGTTGCGTAGTTATGGAAATCTCAAAACTTATTTAATTTATCTAAGATCAAAGGCACTAAGGATGCAAGAGCTTGTTTGTGTCTATAGGCTAGCATTTTAGACTAATCACAATCTATATATTTCAATGATCAATTATAGGTCCTAAATCCTACAAATATTTTCCATCTAGCTTCTCATATTTGTTATCTGTTTCTTATCTTTCACTTTGTGTTTGCTTTTTGTCTTTTCACTTAGTCGAAGTTCCTTCACCTCCATAGATAATTTTTATTTTCTTTTTCCTTTTCACAATGCTAGGAATAGCTTATAAGCACAATGAGCTCTCTATGGGATCAACCCTAACTTGCCCTACTATATACTAAGTTTAGTTAGGTATTTTATTATTTGGCAGTTTGTGAGACCCACCAATATGCAACCAAATCACATGGAATTTCCCTTAAAACATAGGTAATGATCATGAAAAATATCCCTAAAAGATATATAATTAAGGTATTATGAATTTGTTTTTGGACTAAAGAAATTAGTTTTGGGGTTATTTTATATTTAATTAAATTTTTGTAAAATCTAGGAAATGGTTCTACAGAACCATTGGTTGACTGATGTTATGGTCAACTAGTTGAAGTTTTTAAGGCATTGATCAATTAATGCTTAATTATTGGTCGAACAATTGAATTTTTAAGGGATATTGGCAAACCAATATGAAAGGAATGGTCGATTGTCTAACTAGTCAAGCTCATAGGAGTGTAATGACTCGCTTACTTTATTGTCTAACCAATTTTTCAACCACTCTAATGACTAAAAACCCTCTCTAATGGAGTTTTAAGCTTATTAATTCTATAATTAAGAGTCTTAAGGGCTTTGGAACATTTTTTGATGGGTTTTGAATGATGCCTTAAATGAATTGAGGGAGTGTTTAATGAATAAGAAAGAATTTTATGGTTGTTATGAGTTTTTTTACATTTAATGCATTTATTATTCCTTTTTTCTCATTATTTTGATCAATCAAGAGGTTTAGGTTGTGTATGCTTGATTTAAGGTTGCGAGCTTGTGTTTGGGAGCTTCATTTTATTGCATTATTAGAAGGGTTACTCTTCACCTTCTTTAAAGTAAGATTTGTATTGGGTTACTTTTTGCCTTATTTCAAGTAAGATTTGTAAGTGTTACTCTTCACCCTCTTAAAAAGAAAATTCTAAAGGTTTATCTTCACCTTAAAGAAGATTACTTGAGATAGTAAAATTTCCAAATGGGAACTTGGAGAGTGGATGTAGGAAAAGGTGTTTTGTTGAACCTCTAAAAAAATTGGTTTGCATCCTCTCTTCCTTACTCTTTTAATTTATGAAAATTATGTTCATTATTTATTTTTTGTATTTTAAATTATTAAATTGAATTGGCATCATTATATATGGCATATAGGATAATTTTTAGTTTACGGATTGCATGCATAAGAAAAATTGGTTCAAGCATAATATTAAAAAGAATCTTAATTCACCCCCTTTTAAGTTCGATACTCGAGCTAACAAGTGGTATAAGAGTAAGTCTCACTTTTTGCTTAAATTTACAAAGAAATTAGTGAATTATGATGGATATTGCATATTTAGATGTTTCTTTTGTTTAAGAGGGGTAATTTATAGATATACCACTGTTGTTTGCTAGTCATGATAGTTTGATATGGAAATCAAAATGAAAATTTTCTTAATAGCCAAAATTTAAATTTATGATAAATTGTCTCAAATGGCCCTCATGTTTCTACTAAAGTTATAAATAGTAAAAAAAAGCTCATAAGATTGATGAGAAATTGGATAAAAATAATGTGGAACTTATTTCAATAAATAACAATGTTAAGCAATTTTTTATGTACTAAATAGAATTATGAAGTTTTAATATGCAATTCAACTAATGAGATTTAGTGTAAATTGGAGGATTTTTGTAAAGGATAAATTCAAGTAGATGAAGTGGAAAGTGAGAATTCAAAAGTGGAAGAAGCTTACATGTGCCTTATGGCCAATAAGGAAGATGATGTACTCTAGAGCTCAAACTCTTCAAATATTGATTATGATGATGGTGATAGTTATAATGATCTTTCTTATGATGGATAAGTTAAATGTCCAGAAATCATGAGCTTGAGAAGCTTGAAACTTTTCCCAAACATAGAAATACATTGAAGTTTCTAGATGAAGGCATGTTAGAAAATGAAGGATTGAAATTGAATTGTATGTCATGGTAAAGTCTAGGGATGTGGAAGTTGTGAAACATGATGATAATGAGAATGAGGCATTAAAGAAGGAACTAGATTCCATTAAGGAATCATTAACAAAATTCTGAAAAAGTATAAAGAAAATTAGATTGCTTGCTTGAGTCCAAAAGGCTTCCAATAATAGGAATGGCATATGATTCACTCAAGGGAGAGTTTTTACCAATGCTAAGATAACATTTTCAAAGGGAAAGAGTTAGATGAAGAGCATGTGCTTAATATAGGGAAAACCAACATGCTTTCATTTATGGATCTAGAAAAAAAAAAGGACGAATGTGCATCAAGGTAGGAATAAGTATAATTTATATATAAATACGAAACCCTAACATGATTCATTTAGGCCTTATGTTAGGCATTATAAGAGAACTTATTTCCATGCTCTTTATATTCATGTATATAAATTTAGGAGCATTTCTCATTCAAAATCCTACATTCTATTGTCATCAAAAGGGAACATATAGTGATTGAAGACTTACATATGCATTTAGTTCTCATGTTAAACAAATTGACATGTTTTATGCTCATACCACATACATGCATGCATATAGGCACACCCCTCACACAAATTCAAGGTCACATCATTATATTAGGAGATCTTTTGTAAAAGAAAGCCTTGGAATGAATTTGAGTATAAAAATTATAGGAACCATTATAATTCATATAATGCTCATTTTACATATTATTATTGTGGTGATTTTGGTCACAAAAAAATAGTTTTTCCAAACATAGGATGTTAAGAAAACCATTAAAAATATTTGTTAAGAAAGGTATGAAATCAAAACCCCATGGACCCAAGTTTACATGGGTGCCTAGAACACATTTATTGTCTTGTTTTTTAGGTCAATTTTGAACCAAGGAGCTTCCGATCATGTCTTTTGATGATGAAAAAACATTATTGTTACTAATTTTTAAGTTTTTTATGCATTTATAAGCTAGGGTAATGTTTAAAGTGCAAGAAATTTATGGAGCTAAGGTCAAAAAGCTCAAGAGCTCAAACATTGGATGATCAAGGATCAAAGGATAAAAATTGATGATCAAGATTGAAAATCAAGAGAATGAAGCTCAAGTTTATATGGGTTTAGGAAAGGATCTTAAGTTGTAAGTCTTCTTGATCTTAATCAATGCTTGAAAAAGGCTCTCACATTTGCATATAGGATTAGAATCGTGGTTTTAGTGATTAACAAAATTTGATTAGGGCATTGAAAAGTTTGGAATTGAATTAGAATGACATATAGCTTAAATATTGCATAATCAAGAAGTAATATGATGATTTTTTTTTAGTGTATGCCTCTTGATGATTTTAAATGCATTAAATTGTTGATTGAAGTTATTTATATATGTCTAAATTTGCTTGAATATGATTTTGATGTCAATTTTGATTTATGAAAGTTTATAAAATGTTTGCGGAAAGGTTTAAGTTGTTAAAGAATGAAAAGATTTTATAATAAAGGCTACTTATTATGTTTTGAATAATTGAATGTTTTTGTTAATTAAAAAACCTTTATATATGTTTTAAATCTTATTGAAGTCTTATTCAAATTTTGGTTAATTTTTTTATATTAATAATCATTTTGGTCATTTTTTTGCATTTTTAAAATTGAAATTTATTTGGTTTAAATTCATTTGTTGACATACCTTAAATCTATCTAGATTTGATTTATCATCATTCAATTTAATATTTTAGCACTCAAATATACTTTTATTGCTTCAAAATCATTATAAAAATTTTCCTTAAGGTCTCAAGAGTGCACTAGAGTTTTTACTTCAATTTTTAAGTACTCAAAATATTGATTAAAGCTTTAAGAACACATTTTACTCAAAGTTGTCTTTAACACTTAATTTAAGGTTTAAGGATTTTTATGTTATTTTGTCTCCTAAACGGTTAGATGCTTTCCCAATGGCTCTAAACCCTTCCTAACCCTATATTTGACATTCCCAAATAATTTGAACAGATATGGATGCTCAAAAAACAAGTTTATAAGCTAAAATGATCAAGAACTTTAAAGCTATCTAGATTTTTTTCTCTTCATTGGTTCATTTCTATTTCTCTTGTTTAGTTTGTTTCAATCTTACTTCTAGAGCTAAAAAATTATTGTTCTTAGTTTTTTTGGATACTCAAGAGTTGTCTTGAGGTTTTGTTTTCATTTATAGGGTTGGATTTCATTAGGTATAAGCTTATATTCATATATATATTGAAACTGCTTTTACACTTTTTATTTCTGCACTTTCTATTCTTACTTTAATCATGATTTTTTCTATGTTAATCTATTTCTGAGCATGCTAAATTAGTATTTTCTACTTTCCCAAGTGTTTAAGAGTTTTTTTTAACAATGTTTTATTTTTTAAGGTGTTTCTTTCGTTTTATTAAAGCTTATATTCATATATATATCAAAGCTATTTTTGCACTTTTTGTTATGTATTTTCTATTCTTGCTTTAATCACAATTTTTGCTGTCTTAAATTGTTTCTAAAAATTTGAAATTATTGTTATTAGTTTTTTTAAGTGTTCAAGAGGTTGATTGAACAATTTATTGAATTTTAAAAAGCTTATTTTGTTGTTTTAAAGCTGAAGTTTTCATATATACCCAAACTATCTTTGTTTTGGTTTATATTTTATAGTCTCCCATTTTATAGTTTTAATTAGCTTCTGGGTGTACAAATTTATTTATTTTTTAGTTTTTTAAAGGTCTCATGATGTTGCTAGTATTTTTTATGATTTTAGGTCATTATATTTTGTGTTTGATCTTAATTTTGCAGGCTATCTCAAAGTTGTCCAGGTTTAAAAGTTTCTGTTTTATTCTTGATTTTAATCCATTCAATTTATGCTCCAAAATTGTGTTTATTGTTGCAATTTATTTTTAATTTATAGATTGATTTGCAGTAGGTTTATTGGATCAATTTTATATTATTTGATTGGTTAAATTCATATATATATAGGCTGGAATATATAGAGTGATATTTTGACAGCTTATATTTATATTGATTGAATTAGATTGTTTGAGGCTTTAATTGTGTTTTCGTTAGATAAATTTGATTGCTTATGATCTGAGAATGTGTTAGGAAACTTTTCAAATCGGTTAATTGTCTCAAGAATTTTCAGAATGAACTATATTGTATGAGCTTTAAAGAAACACAAAAGAAGGTGTGATTTGGTTACATAATTAAGGGAATTACTTTGTGATAATTGTTGATTGGATAATGTTGTGTTGGTTAGGTGACTTTAAAATTTGGAATGATTTTGAAACAATTTTACTTTAAAAACCAACGGAATAAAGGCAAGTGCCCCTATCGTAAAAGTAATATAATAGAGTAAATTTCAGACTCCGAATGTCAATCCTATAAGGAAAAGAATTACTTAATTACTAGGTCTCATAGGTTACAATTTTTTAGGAAAAAACCAAAAATTTTGATTGAAAATCTGAAAATTGCTAAAACTAGACTAACTTGGCTTAAACACTTCAAAAATCATTTTTAATTTCTTCTAAAAAATTCTAAAAATTACCAAATATGTAAATTAGCTAAGGATTAGATGATTAATGATTTAATTGAGCTTTAAACACATTTAAGGTCTTATTAAAGTTCCTTCACAAAATCAAAACAAAGTTATGGTTATTACTTTGCTTTTTCTCTATTTAATCTTGTCTAAAGTTTGGTTATACTTTAAATTAAGTTAATAGGCTTTAATTTTAAGAAGGTAAGTTCTGAAAAATTAATATCAAATCTCTAACTTTCACAAAAAATCCATGTTTGGTCATGTAAGGATTAATTCATGTTGCTCATTGATTTTTCTAACAATTTAAAATAATTTCTCATGCTTAACTTATCTTAAAAACTAATCTTAAATGGCCAACCCAAAATCAGTTCATTTAAACCTTCAATAAATAAAACACATAACCTTTAACATGCCTTTAAGCTCTCTTAAATCATACAAACATCAATCCTTAGCAATAAAAATGGATAGCCACACATATTGATCAAGACATACAAAATATATAACTTATGCAACATATCTTGATATATTTATAAATAAAGGCTGAAATAATGAATTTAGAGTGTACAAAATAGGTTTATAGAACTTCTAGATGTGTCTTGTAACTCTCAACTTGATTTGGATTGCATCACAACCCTTGATATGAATTAAACTTATAGAAAAATCAAAGAACATACAAGGTTATAAGTATAAGAACAAACACTTTGATTAATCCAAAAATAAGAGCATAACAATGAGTAATCTGAGTTAGAAACCCCCTGAATGTGAGTTATAAACTCAGAACTATGTTCATACACCAAGCTTAGATGTTCAGAAATCTAGAAATAATATAAAAATTCGAAGAACAAAGTGTTTGAAGCTAAAAAACTAAGTGAAAGACTATAGTGAGAGAAGAATGCTCTCTTTTTTTGGCAAATCCGATCTCTCCCTTTTCTCCTAGTTTCTTTTATGTTTTTTTTTTTGTTTTTATAGATGGTAACTCCCCCCACATGTTCTAGAAGACAAGAGAATTAATTAGGGACACGTCAAAGTCGACATCTTGGGGATTTGGAATTGAAATTGTTGACTGCTATTATCAACGGCACCCTGAGAAGATGCTATTAATGCTCAAATGCAGCATCTATTAATGGCCACCTATTCTTCCCTTAATATGACCTTGGTAGGAGGCCATTAATGGACAGAAATGAGAGGTATTCTTCAAGTTTTTGCTTCAATTTTCATCATCAAGCTCCATCCTACGAATTAAACATAATAACACATAATTTTAATAATTAAGCACTTAAATAGGGGTCATAATTCAATAAATTAACCATTAAAACTCTTGTCAGTTTGACCCCTAAAAGTTTTCAAGACTTGTAGCTAAAAACCTTGACTTCTCCAAGGCTTTCCATCTTCTTTAACACCTTCAGCTATCACTTTAACAAATTCCCTCTTATTCTTGTAAATGTCATGAGTCAGTTGAGATTTTTGGCTTCTCTCCAATCTTCTAGGTGCTATCCAATTGTCTAACTTCTAAGAGTTGGTTATTGATACATTTTTTCCTTGTGTTTAGCTGAACGTATCAAGCTTGAAAGCATGCCGCCACTCCTTAGTTTCAGCAGATTGTCCCCTTCCTTTGGTGATTTGTTTCTGGCAACTATCATCTCCTTTCTTTGTGTCGTCACTCCCCTCTTATGTGTCCTAGGTTTGCCTTCCTTCCAAGTCAAGAAAAGGGCCCCCTCCATTGAACTTTTTGCCCTTCTTTTAGTGCTAATGGGCTGTTGAATTTTTCAGCAACTTAAAAACCTTGTGGGTTGCATTTTGGCTTGTTTTTAAGGCCTATGAACTTCCTTTTTAGACATCCCTTAAACATGATTCTTTTGCTACATTTTGGTCCTCTAAATAGTTGTCTATGGGCTAGTTTTGGACAGTTACAAATAATATTTTTTTGCTCTAAATGATGTTATTTTTAGACAGCTTATAAGCACTCCTATCCATATCATTTTGGGCTTTATTAAACTTATTTTTCAGCTACCTTTTCATGCCTTTTGAAGCTCCAAGTGCTTCATTTTTAAGGATAAATAAAGACATTAATGAGCTACCTTAATGATGTATGTAAAGCTTCAAAATGTCATTGCTATTTTACAAGAACAAGCTTCACTCTTTTACACCATTTGTCTTGTAAAAAAATTTTAAAAAAGAAAATTTATCAAAAGGGAAGTATCATGTTCATTAAAAAAAAACACCTCTTCCAAGTCAAGAAAAGGGCCTCCTCCATTAACCTTTTTGCCCTTCTTTTAGTGCCAATGGGTTGTTGAATTTTTCAACACACTTAAAAACCTTGTGGGTTACATTTTAGCTTGTTTTTAAGGCCTATTGATTGCCCTTTTGGACATCCCTTTAACATAATTCTTTTGCTACATTTTGGTTCTCCAAATAGCTGTCCATGGACTAGTTTTGGACATCTCCAAATGCTATTTTTTTTACTCCAAATGATGTCATTTTTTGACAGCTTATAAGCACTCCTATCCATGTCATTTTGGGCTTTATTAAGCTTATTTTTCATCTACCTTTTCATGCCTTGTTAAAGTTCCAAGTGCTTCATTTTTAAGGAGAAATAAAGGCATCAATGAGCTGCCTTAATGATGTATGTAAAACTTCAAAATGTCATTGCTATTTTACGAGAGCAAGCTTCACTCTTTTACACCATTTTTCTTGTAAAAACATTTTAAAAGAGCAAATTTATCAAAAGGGAAGTATCATATTCATTAAAAAAACACCATTTAAACATTTTTTAACACAAAATAGGAATGAAATTATATGAATTTTCTTGCAAAGATATAATAAAATTTAGTCCTATCACTTCTCTCAAAATGGGTTCTCAGTCAGCTTGATGTCTCATAGTATTGAAGATGTGGAACTACATTACTTTTTCATCAAAGTCCATGGTCCACTCTTCACTATGGATATCACCCTTCAAATAGGATGGCCTCCCTAGTAAATTAAGCGATAGGAGTGTAGGCTTCATCCTACTAGTCACCTTCCCTCTTGGGCTCGCTTGACCAAAACTTTTTCAAACATCCAACCTATTTTAACACCTTTTCTCCTAATCCTTCTTCCTTTTTTGCTCGCTTTTCTTCTCTTCTTCATCCTCCTTATTCTTCTTCATCCTACTAAGAAAAGGGATATAATTGTAGTTAGCAATACCGAAAGATGTACTACACACATTTGGTTTTTCATCCCCCATCTCTTACAAATTCATTTCCTTTTCCTCAAGTTCCTCCTTCTCCGTCTAGTTTCCAAACTTGGATGACATAGCATATACATTCTCCCCAAGCTCTCTCTCTGGTTGGTTAGGAAGGTTTGGAAGAACTTGGACTGGTATGCTCTCCATCTCTTCTACTAAGTGGTGTACTTAATCTTCCAAGTTCTTCAAGACACTCCTTATTTCCTGTTGGAATTGAAGAGTGCCCATAGTTAAACTCTCTACAATCTCCTCTAATGACATCCCATCCATTTGGGGTAATGATAGTGGAGGCGAAGTAATGGATTAAAAATGAAACTGACTTTGATAACACAATGACAAAGAACTGAATCCATGCTAGTTGATCCCTTATGAAAAGTAAGGATAATCCTCTCACTCTGGATTGTAACTTTAAGTATAAGGATCATACCACCCTATTGGCCCTCTTGGAAACCTCTAACCATATAAAACTGTTGCTTATCCTATAAGGTAGGACAAATATCAATAGAATGGTTTAAAAATAAAAAAAATTACATACCATAGTGTATATTGTATCTATCACCACGTGCTCTACTAAGGATGTGAGATTTGGTACCTGTTATTCCAACCTTAAGATAGCATCAAACTCAAATTCATCACCATAATAATTAATGTAAGAAAGATTAGAATTAAAAGTACACTAAAAATCAGCCATTACTTGAAAAAAAAACTATGAAACATAAACAAACAAGAAAAAAAAGGTGACAAAAGATCAAAAAATTAAAAACAAAAACAATATAAGAAATAGATAAACACAAACGCTAGCTCCTCAGTAATGTGCTGAAAATATGGTGATACTATCATTTTTTCAAGCTACTAAATAATTAATACTTAACTAACCTAACTATGTAGTAGGATCAGTCAGGGTCAATTACATAGAGAAGCGGTACTATTTTTCAACTATTCTTAATGTTATGCAAATAAAATTTTAAAAAAAAGAAAGAAAAATCTCCTAGTTCGATAAAATTTAAATAAATGAAGAGATAAACAGTGAAATGAATGCAAACAAACAATAACATGAATAAAAAGCAACAAATAATGACAACAAAAAGATGGGTAGAAGATATTTTCCAGATTCATGAATTACATTTGATCATCGAAAATAGAAATTGTGTTATGTCTAAGATGATTGCCTATAGACTTAGGTACGACCTTTATCCTCATTCCTCTAATTTTAGATAAGTCTTATATAATAGAAAACTTATCTTTAACTATGTGATAACCTAGGGTACGACCTCTAGATCCAAAGATGCAACATCATTAAAAATTAGGGAATAACTAACTTAACACATAATCTCACACACGCAAATCATATAACTTGAAGAATTGAAACTCTAGGTTAAATTGATTATGTCTCAATTACACATTCAGCAAGCATATTGTCACTTATGGTAGTCACTAATCACAATTACGGATCAAAAGCTCAAATCTAGCCAATAAACTATAAATTATAAATAGAATGGCCAATCCCCATTGAGCATTACATATTGCATTTGTTGCATGTGAGCCCTTATCTTGTGTTGATTTTGATTAAAAATGTTATAAGCTATATAAGCTTGGGTTGAAGCTCAAGGGAGCTTGGTTAAGGGCTGTCCTTGGTGGACAAACATTGGATAAATTGGTTGTGGTTGTAAGGCTCTTCTTTGCCATTAAAAAGATTGTTAACGGGTTACTCTTCACCCATTGAAGTAAGATTGGATAGGTTACTCTTGACCTTAGAATTCAAGATTATTGTATAGGTTACTCTTGACCTTAGAATAAGATTGGATAGGTTACTCTTGACCTTAGAATTCAAGATTGTTGTATAGGTTACTCTTGACCTTATAACAAGATTGGATAGGTTACTCTTGGCCTTGAAGCAAGATTGTGTATAGGTTACTCTTGACCTTGAAGCAAGATTGTGTAAAGGTTACTCTTGACCCTTAACCAAGATTGTTAGTGAATTTCCAACAAGTAGTTGGAGAGAGGACGTAGTCTATCTTTAGGATAGGCGAACCTCTATAAATCTTGGTGTTTTTTTTTCTTTCCCTATCTCTTTATATTGGTTCCTTATGTTTGCTTTATTATTGATTGAATTTGGTTAACATTGGCATAAAGTTTGGAATTTTATTTAGGTTGAGTTTTGGTTAGAAATTGCATTTTATTTAAATTGACCTAAGATATTTAAAGTGTTTTAATTCCATAAGAAATTTTTAAACACCCAATTTATCCATATCTTAGATGCCATAAGACTTACACTAGTGGAGGGCAAGAATTCAAGTGTTGGCAGAAAGGGAGAAGCTATTGAGTTTAACTACTCCCTCAAGTAGCAGATGATTTTGTTGTTAAGTTAAATTTTTTTGTAAAATGACGTCAATTTAGAGTTAAATTTAAACATAAAATTACATGAACAAAATGATGCCATTTTACAATTTTTTTTTACCTTAAACCATATTACAAAATAATGTCATTTTGTACTTGAGTTTGAAATCTTTTTCCCTGCTAAAATAACATTGTTTCACAATAACATGACATTTTTTATATTAAAAAAATCTTAAACTCCTTTCTCCTCTCACATTACATCATACACCTAATCATCAACTACTTCTCACCCATATCATTACAAGTGTCACATCATTAATCACGGGGATTGCCATATCAACATTCTTAACAATAATAGTAGATTATGAAAAATCTTCAAATTATGGTGCTATATAATTAACTCTTTAATAAAATTATCCTAATAAATCTATTTTTTCCTTTTTCAACCTTAGCCTTCGTCTTTTCACTAATTTTTTTTAATTTTTCCCTTAACTCTAATCATTCCTAGGTTAATCCTTTCAAAAAATTTTGGTCATAATTTAAACACACATAATAATATGCTTAATATTTTCCTTATTTTGTAATACATCCTAGAACCATACTTTTAATATCTTTCTTTTAGATTTTTACTATTTTTTCTTTAATAAGACTAGAGGACTTTTTTTTTGTTGCTTTTTTACAGATAACATTTTTATTATTCTTAAGGTACGTTTAATTGAATTGTTGATTGTTGGTTGTAATTTTTGTGTTTTTGTCAATGTTGTAAAAATCGGATCGAAAATTAAACCGGTAAGAGAAGGGGTTAAATGTTTAGAAGTTCAACCGGTATAAAATCGGTATTGAAACGGTGTAAAATAATAAGATGCATAAATTATTAATCTATTTTTTTGTTCTTTTACTAAATTATAATATAAAAAATATATTATAATAAAAAATTTTATTTTAATATTTATTATTTTAAATAAACATATATAACAAAAAATTATAAAATAAATAAATAATATCATATAAGAATTAAATAAAAATAAAAATAATAGATTTAAT
>JAOXYD010059970.1:0-13011 GCA_028565735.1 Pinacopodium congolense
GTGTACCTGAAGAAGAAGTGCCTTCCATTTTAATTCATTGTCATTCTCATGAGATTAGAGGACACTTTAGACTCACCAGGACTGCACATAAGTTGTTAGAGTATGGTTTTTATTGACCTACCTTGATTAAGGATGCATTTCAATTTTCCAAATCTTATAATAATTATCAAAGGGTTAGAAATATCTCTAAAAGACATAAAATGCTACTAAATAAAATCTTGGTATGTGAAATTTTTTATTTTTTGGGTATTGACTTCATGAGACCTTTCCCTACATTATACTTTAACCAATATACTTTGGTGGTTATGGGTTACACGAGTAAATGGGTGGAAGCAGTTGCTCTTCCAACTAATGATGCAAAAAGTGTAGTTCACTTTCTAAGGAAAAACATTGTTACATGATTTGGGACACCAAGAGTAATAATAAGTGATGGGGGAATTCACTTTTACAACAAATAATTTGATTCCCTCTTGACTAAATATGGTGTCACTCATAAGGTTACTACACTTATCATCCTTAGGCTAGCAGGCAAGTTGAGATTTTAAATGGAGAAATTAAAAGAATTCTAGAAAAGATCATTAGCTCTTTAAGAAAGGATTGGTAGTTGGAGTTGGATGACATTTTGTAAGCTTATTGAATTGCTTTTAAAACATCCATAGGAATGTCTCCATATAAGTTGGTTTATGGAAAGCTTGTTATTTACTTGTTGAGATGGAGCATCATGCATATTGAGCCATCAATTTTATGAATTTTGACTTGAGTAAAGTGGGTAAAGAAAGATTTTTACAATTAAATGAGTTAGATGATTTTCGTCTTGATGCTTATGAAAACTCATATTACATCAAGAGTAAGTCAAACAATGGCATGATAAACGTATTGTTTAGATGGAGATTAAGGTGGGTGACCAGGTCTGGGTTTACAACTCTTGATTGCAGTTGTTTCCAGAGAAGCTAAAATCGAGATGTACAAGCCCTTATAAATTGACCAAATTTTATCCATTTGGAACAATTAATTTCACTAATGGCCACTTAATTTTCAAAATAAATGTGCACAAAAAAAGATTGTATATTCCTAGTACAATTGACGAGTCTACCTACTCTTTCACTTTTAAACCCTCACTAAACCATGACTTGTCTTTTTAAGAAGGCAATTGAGTATATCTTGCTTTTATTTTGTGTAGTACACTTTTAGTGTGTTATATTTATATTTGGTGTGATTTCCTTAGTTTATCCCTTGTTTTATTGTGATTTATTTGATTTTTGAGTGTTTAAAAGTTTTAATTCTAAGGAAATTTAATGAACAATCTCTTTAACTTCATTGGTACTTGATTTAGGAAGAATTTGATAAATTTTTAAGGTTGAAATTAAATTGGAAATAGTCAAACAAAACATATACGGTCTGGGTTGACCACTGTATAACTCTATTTGACTAACATAGAGGTTCACCTTCCAGACACATATATGACGACTTATATACGGTGGTCTCAACTACCATATATTTCTGCTTAACCACCTTATACCTTCATAAACAACCCAATATGATGCAATTTTCCCTAAACTCTCCACTATTCATCATCTTCAACCTCTCTAAATTCCCCTTTTCACTGCTTAAACCCTCAAACCTTTGGCCACTAGTCCTTTTGTTGATATTTGATTCAAATTCCATGTTTTCACCATTTTTTTTATACCCATTTCACATCCTACACACTTTTCCATCCTCAAAACACCAAAAATCATCCATTTTACACCCATTCCAAATAAAAAAATGCCCTTTACCTTTTTCTCCATTTTATTGAGCTTTTGAGCAACATTTTTGTAACAATCCACTCTACACATCAAGATTATCCATTGCTACCACTTTTGTACCATAAATCACTCGTAAAAAAAAAAGGGAATCTTTTAGTGAGAAGAAAATATTTCGATGAGGTGGTCCTAAGAATTTGGTGTATCCAAAGCCATTTTTAGCATATTTTTGCCTCTTTCCTACATAGTTTCTAGTCAGATGCCGCCCCTAGTAGTTTTTAGCCAACCTACTCACAAAAGACTAGCTTTTGATCCCGATAGGTTTACTACTCGGGAGAACTCAGATTGGATTCCATTCGTATAAGACCAACGAGTTATTTTGGAGCGATCCGTTCATCTAGACTTGGAGGCAGAGTTTGATGTCTTCAGTGTATTTCACACTTTGGTTTGGGAGCCAGTGGTTAAATTTTCAAGCCCATTTTATCCATCATTGGTTCACAAGTTCTTTGCGAACATTGAAGAAAAGAATGAGACTGACACGATAGAGCGGAGCTTTGTAAGAGGTATTCCTACTTACCTTACTTGTGAATTTCTTTCAGAATTTTTAGGAATATTAGATGAGGGTGATGTCTATGTGAGATTGAGGGACTCTTTTCATGTGGATTTGGTCATTTCCAATCTCATATTTTCCTTTGTCACTTCCCAGGAAACCTTAGGGTTAGTAAAAAGAACTTATCGAGCCTTTACTACTGCTACTTTAGGAGTTTAAGAGTGTATTATTGTAGTTTTTTTAGTTCTAATAATGTACTTAAGGCCAGTGGGCTAAATAAGGTGCATTTAAGAGATGCTTATATTCTATATAAGATGTTGCATGGATTTAGTGCCATTAGTGATTTTCCTTTGGCTGGGTATATTATTACTTCTATACGTGATGTGATGAAGATGAAGAAGCTGAGTAATAATTTTTGCTTTTCTTGTCTTTTGGGTCAGATTATTTAAGTAGCATAAGTTTAGGTTGATTCTGAGGCATTTGAGGATTGAGTATTTCAATGCCAAGTCCCCCCTCCCCTCTTCTTTAGGGGCATAAATATTTTTCTAGCTTACTTTAGCAAAGCCCTGATTCTCTATATGACTAGTCCAAAGGAATCTCCATGTAAGCTACTCAATGGTCTTCACAATTCTAACAAGGAAGAATAGATATGTAAACTAGTGGATGTGAAGACTTTAGATTACAACAATGATTAGCAAGAGTTAGCCAATAATAGATAGTTGGTTGTTATACCAATTGGATAATCTCTTCTAAATCTTCTGCAAAATTCGAGTGAATTTAGCATTGTTTTTATCTAAGTAAAGATTTGAATTACTAGATAAGTTATAGGTAGCTCTAAGAATTGTAAGCCTATAAAGGAAATCATCTTATCACGAATGGCCTTGCATTGGTAAACAAAAAATTTTGGATTTACTTGCTTTTATGGATAAGCCTACCAAATCTTTGAAAGTGCATAATACTAATAAGAGAAAACTAATAGATGCAGTGACAACTTTAGAGAATAGTAAAAGATCATATGTGAAGGACATGGAGCTAATATTTTTCTTCTTACATTTAGAATGTAATTTGAATCCACCTTCATGAGTAATAGTGAACTTTAGGAGCTTGATAAACACCTTCATGACAATTGTTAACAGATACGAGGATAGAGGATCCCCTTGATGGATACCCCTCTTGTATCTAATCGTGATGGAAGGCTGACCATTTACTAAGATCTTGTTTAGTTGAATTTTTATTTTTGGTTTTCATTTCTTGTTTTTCTAAACACAGAAAAAAAAAAAAGCATGGAAACCCTAAAATAACACACTAATACACCACAAAAATTGAAAAAATAGCACAAAAATTTAAAAACACATAAAAACTTATACGAAAATATAAAAAACCATAACTAAAAAACATA
Source organism: Pinacopodium congolense (assembly GCA_028565735.1). Taxonomy (NCBI): domain Eukaryota; kingdom Viridiplantae; phylum Streptophyta; class Magnoliopsida; order Malpighiales; family Erythroxylaceae; genus Pinacopodium; species Pinacopodium congolense. The sequence continues at coordinate 3,692 of JAOXYD010059970.1, forward strand.
TTCAACAACCCAACTAAACATGACCCAAGAGCAGTTAGAGATTTAAGAATTAGAGAACACTTCGCCATGTCATAGGCTTTGAAGAAGTTGACTTTGATGGTGTAGTTGGAGGGGGAATGCTTTCGCTTGTAATTTTTGAATAACTCTTGGGCCAATTTAATGTTCGTCTCCCATTATTCTACCTTGTATATAACCCTTAAGAGCCATCAATACGCGATTTTAAAGCGGTCTACAACCTTTTATCTAAGATCATTAATATGATTTTGTAAACCACGTTGAATTAGGATGTTGGTCAAAAATCAGATAAGGAACTAGGATAAGGAACCTTTGGTGCTAAAGTCATAAAGTTTTGGTTGAGTTATTTGAGCATTTGAGAGTTGTAAAAAAATTCTCGAATAGCTTCGATCAAGAGTCTTTTAGTGGTAGGCCAAGTTTCTTGGAAAATTTTGACATTAAATCCATCTGGCCTTAGAGCTTTACTGGGATTACATTCGAACAAAGCCTATTTGATTTCCACTTCAGACATAAGCATGACTAGAGAGTGGTTTTCTTCATTTTTTAGGAGATCAGGGCCACCAAATAAAGATTGCAGGTTATAGGCAGAAGAAGTGCTTCCTGTAGATGTTCCATATAAGCCAAAAAAGTAAGTTTCAATCTCATTTTGAATATCAACTGCAGACGTGGCTGCAGTGTCATCCAGTTTGGTAAAGGAGGTGACACAATTGATGTTCCTCGTCCAAAGTATGTAGCTATGAAAAAATATAGCATTCTTGTCTCTATTTAGAAGCCATTAAACTCAAGATCTTTGCCTAACTAAGGAGTGATAAGCTTCAAGGGCTAGTTGCTAGGTTTGAAGTTCAGTCTTCTCTTGAACTTGTAATTGCCAAGATTATGGATCTACACTCAGGCTCTCTTGAAGGATAAGAAGATGCTCTCTCACCTTAGTGACCGCCTACAAAGTATCTCAATAATTAGTCCTGTTGAGCAAGTTTAGCTCTTCCTTTATAAAACGCAATTTGTTGGCAAAACAAAAATTATGTCCCCCTGAATTAGCTTGCTAAGATCTCTGGACAACACTTCTTCAAACCCTTGCATTGTCGAACTTGAAGGGGAAAGCCTGCATTTAATAAAGAAGAAAATACTACACAAGGATTGGAGAATGGTTAGAAAACATCAAGGAAAGGAAACTAGCCTTGCTTTTAGGGAAGGTTTGCATCCAAAAATTATTGATCATAGTTCTATCTAGTTTCTTACGAATAAACGGGATACCACTCTGTTTATTCGCCCAAGTGAAAAAGAAGCCTTCCGTAATGAGGTCTATAACACCTATGTGAGTAGTACAGGTGTGAAAATCATTGGAGACCACCCGTTGGTAGATGATTTCCTCTACTCTATTGGTGGTTAAGATGTAGCTGAAGTCTTCAAGAATTAGCCAAGGAGAGCTAATACTTACTGCCAATTCTTGTAGATCTTGCCAAAGAGTTTTCCTCTAGAATTCTTGTTTGGATGCATAGACAAAAGTGACTTGAAATTCATACTATATATTTGTTGCCATCAGGATTAAAAGGTGAATTAGCTAGTCCGTTGATTGTAAATGAGTTGCAGCACATCAAAAGGATCATAAGCAACTATGATTTGGCCATAGTGGTAGAAATAGTGGTTTGTGATGATCTTCTAATGATCCTAAAGAAAGCAAAGCTTTGTGCATTTATTCTCTTATAGCTTGGTTTTTAGAAAACAAACTAAACATGGCTTGACAAAGAAGAGAAAGTCCTGCAAAGCCAGTTGCTTGGAGGGATTATTGATCCCTCTCACGTTCTAGGATAAGATGAACATCGTTATGGGGAGTTGAGGGATTATTGATCCCTCTCATATTCTAAGATAAGATGGATATGGTTAGGGGGAGAGTTCACGGACTATTAATGCCTCTCACATTCGAGGATAAAGTTTGTCCTACATTGCTTAGGTGTGTTGATCTCCTTCCTAAAAGAATTTGTTATTCACTATTTGTTGATTTCTTTATTCTTAGTGACTATACATTAGGATTGTTATACATTAAGTGTCAATTTTTTCTACTATAACGTATTTATTTATTAGGTGGTTATTGACTTATAAATCAATTTCTTATATATATATATATATATATTCATATACGAGGTAAAAATCTCATAATAAAAAAGAAGTTAAATTATTAATAAATGAATTATTCATTGCAATTAAAAAATGAATTGATGAAACTATTTGTTATTTTTTATAGTGTATGCACGAACAAGGTATATTATGAAACGAAAAATGCCATCTTTTTGAAAGGTTCATAATTTTAGATTGAACCTATCCAAAACCTATAGTGCAATTATTGGTTATGCAAGAACAAATTGTATTTATTGTTTCTTTTCTTACATAAATAGTAAGAGATGATAAAATGATAAAATGACTTGAGCCTGACTAAGAAACATTTTAAAAAATTCAAGCTTTAGATCAAAATTTGGGCCCAAGCCTGACTCTGAAACATTTTTAAAAAATTCAAGCTTCAAATCAAATTTAATTTTAAGCTCAAAGGGTTTAACATAAGTAAAAACCTGATAGATTGTCCAAAGCTCAAATAAAAAGTATTCAAAATTTTTTGAATCCAAACTCAAAACTTGATTAGACTTGGATCTAGGTTTTACTATTGAAAATTTTTTTAGTCAAGCTCACGCTTTACTGAGTCTTTGGCGTGAGTAAGACTATCGTCATCCTTAATATCAATGATATATAATTCATTTGATAAATTTAATACGAATTACTTATAGAGTGATGATGCAATTAAACTTAATTCTACAATAATGGTACTAATTTGTGCTGGCAATCATTACTGATTTTTATATTTTCTGTTTTATTTGTAATTCTTTTTCAATAAAAGAAAAGGTTAGTAGGAGTAATAGAATAATAAACCATATAAAGATTTTCTTATCCCATTACCAATATATGTGGAATCAAGCACTAGATGTATTTCGTATCAAATTTGGCTGTAAGATTTGTAAGTATGTCATCATAACAGAAATAATTAAGATTTGCAACTTGACTTGAATATAAATTTGACAGTAATTTTTCTTTGACACTTTATTCTTCCCCTGTCAAATTTGAGTAGAGCATATGAGTGAATGTAACTTCACGAAAAGTCTAAAATTAGTTTAAATTTTCATTTTCAACACAAAATTATTAGGTTCAATTTTTATGCCTCCTCTTTTTCTCTTCTTCTTTCTTGGACATCATTAATCATTTAATACTCGTTTATTAAGTTTTTGGGCCATTTCTATTCGTATGTTCAATTCGATCAAGACTAACTCACATGCTTACAGATTTATTATGTTATTCAGTCATTATGTACTTTTTATCATGAATAAGTTTCCAATTCTAGAAATTTTTGTTAAGAATTGTTTAACTGATGTTTTAAATCCTAAGTCGGTGAATTATAGGTTTGAATTTTAACTGAGTTAGAATCAATTTAAAATCAATAATATATGAAAATCGTAAACAGTGAGAAAAATTATACCATATAAAGCATCGGTGCAGTAGTTCATAATGAGTCCGGGAGCTGAAAAACGCATCTGATTGGGATACTGAATCAAACTGAGATGGAATGGTAAGTCAAACTGAAACTACTTATTAGAACCGTCCGGTTTAAAATAATTGTTAAAAATTTTGTATAAGACCAGTGTATAATGGAGGGAAAGGATTCAAAGAAATGGAATGAGTTTTAGCTGGATTTTAACCATAATCTTATAATACAAATTCAAATTTTCGATGGGATATTGAAGAGAGGAGTATAAAGTTCCAGCGAATAGTGTGTTGAATTAGTTAAAGAAGTATATAACTATTGATTGAAGTTACAATGCCTCGTAAAATTACCATTTACGTTTAGGTTGGAAATCTAAATGTTATCAATTGAATTTAGAGACAACAATAAAAAGGAAAGCCGACTGCTAGAATCTAATAATATATGCTATTCTTCAAATCTAAGCCAACTATTATAAATCGTCATTGTAATAGCATGATTATTAGGAAGTTGCTTTCACGTTTAATTAGTTTAAATGTTGGATGTTTTGAAAGGACAATAACTGAGGAAATTCCAAAGCTCCCATCCTCCCCTGCCATTAAAAAAAAGTTAGTTTTCTAAAAGTTAAAAAAAATTGTATGTGATGCAAAATGAATAACATTAGGGTCGCTGCAGCTTGACAAGTAATGTGCCGGCACACTTAATATGGATTCTCAGGAATGACAAGGGATTCACAAAGCTGGCTACCATTATAAATTTGTTTTTTTAGGGGTTATCGGGTTTAACTTTTTATTTTTTTTGGTTTTTACTTGTTTTTCTTAATTGTCATGTATTTTTTAAAGTTTTACACTTTTTTTTTCAATTTTTGTATTATATTAATATTATTTTTTAATTTTTATGTTATTTTTTTATTTCTGTATTTAAAAAAAGAGAAACTAAAAACAAATATATAAAACTATACCAAACATCCCCTTATTTTAAGAGTGGTTTAATTTCACTTATATTTTTTTGTTATTTTTAATTTTTAATTTTTTTAAAAAATAATAATCTGCTTGATTAAAATTTATAATAAAAATTAAAAACAAAAACATATTTTATTTAGATTCTTAAAAAATTAATTTAGTAATAATAAAAAATATATAATAAATTCAAAACCTTATATCAAATCACTTTCATATATCTTAAAAATGCATATTAGTTAATAGATTATATTTATTATTTATATAAAAAATCTATTTACAAAACCCATTTATTAAAAAATTACATTTTTATTTATAGTTTTCTATTTTTATTTTTATACATCTATAAACTGTGTTTATAAATAAAAGAAAAACATCAATATTTCTGTCTTTAATTTCTCTATTTAAAAAATAAAAATAGAAATTTAACCAAACAGATATTAAAAATTTTACTCTAAAACCTAAATTTTAAAGTCCTAGATCTTTAATTCTAAAGTCCTAGAATTTTAAATTATAATACCCTAAAATTATAAACTTTATCGCTTTAAATTTTAAAATTCCAAATCGTAAATCATAAGATTATAAATATAGGGTTTAAATTACCGTATTGTTCTAGCCAAAACCTCATTCTCGCCGAATAACAGTACGGTATGAGTGCATAGGTACCAACTTGTACTCGTCATTTCGATTGGTATTGGACAATACCTGCTGGTAATGATTTTCCAATATGTTACTGAGGCCAAACTACAAATTTTTTAAAAAATGAAGCATTCTTCTCTCTTCTGTCTCTATTTACCCGAGTGCTTTCTTTCTTTCTGTCTCCATCTTCCATTTTCTCTCCTCTTCTCTGTCTCTATTGCCGCTCGCCCTGTGTTATAATTATTTAATTTGATAAAGCTATTATGTTAAAGGGTTTATTAAAAAAATTAACGTAATTGAATTTTAATTGTATATTTGTTCCAAACATGATTATGAGAAATTCAATTGAATTACATGTTTTAAATAATAAGTATCTAAATAAGAGAATTGTTTGTAAATGAATTTCATACGTTATGAATTCATTTTTTTCAAATAGGGGGTTCAAGTATTTTAAGGGTTCACCATTTATTCGAATGGAGAAGGTAGGGGAAGTGATATATTACTGTAGCTAATTCATAAAAATGAAGGGAAGACCAAAGGATTTGAGAGCTTTAAGGAAAAAATTCCATTGACTAAGAGTCACATGTTTTCCCAAGATTAATTTTAAAGGTGCATTTATCATGCCCATTTTTAATATGATAATTTTTCAAAACCTCTTGGGCTATAAGAATATTATTTTCAATTCTTCTGTTCCTTACAAATGATGTCTAGTTTGAACTAATAAAAAAAGGAAAACAACTTATTCTACAAGGGGTTTGGAAATTACTTATAAATCATATTGCAATAGGATATGGGTTTAGATTCATTGACTCTTATGAAATTGGGAAATTTAGGGACAAAGATGATAAAAGTATAATTGATTTCTTTAAAGAGTTTAACATGATGGAAAAAGTCTAAAATGACCCTTAACACATCGTTTCCTATTATTGATCATGTACTTTTGAAAACAAAAGCATTAAAATTATTAGGACCAGGGGCTTTGTTTGAGTTAAAATCTTTTAATATTATGGGTAGTGAAAGGTGCCTTTAAGATTGGCCTTAAGATGCGTAGAGACTTAATTCCTTACAAAGGAGGCAAGCGAATCAGGATTTGAGAGGTTACTTCTCTCAATTTCTAGAGTTTTAGGAAAAGTTTATAAAGTGGCTTTGGATGTCCTTAAAGTCCATAATACGTTGGTTATTGTCATCTAATGTTTTGAAGATGTTGTTCATATTCCTATTCCTATTAGACAAGATGGAGTTATGGAAGAACTTATAATTTCCATCTCCCTCTATTAATCAAGACTCTATAAGATTACTTAAGAAAAGATTTTTGGTATTCAAGAGCTTTACAAAGGCATGAGTAATATCTCTTTCTTTTTCAATAGGAGCCAAATTTGAAGGAGACTTAGCAAGAAGGGTTTTGAATATTATTAAACTAATCTCTTATCTGCTTCACTTTCAGATTTAAGTCTCTTATATCATTTTTGTTCAAAATTTAAGGCCTTACTTGATTAACCTAAGTCTAGCTACCATACAGAATACATAAGTGCATGTATTAGGAGTTTCCCATGCATTCCTTACCATTTGTTGGAATTTTTGATGAATGGATAGGAAATTAAAAATTTTTTAAAAGAGGGGTTCTTTTCTTTTACAGAATAGGAATGAGGACTCTGAGAGGGCATGATCCGAGATATTGGGGTTTTCAATAATAGTATGAGAGGATGGGAATACAATATATTAAGCCAAAGAAGGTTTAATAGAACTCTATCAAGTGTTTTTATTGTGAGGGAGTACTTTATTTGTTTGTTTGACTAAGTGAATAAAGGGCCAATAAAATTAAGATCTTGAGGGTCATACTGTTTATGCAATCCTTGAAATTTTACACATTAGTCTTATAGTGGGAGCTAAGGTTTTTGGTTTCTTGAGGGTAAAGTATAGAGTTGAAATCTCCTATAATTAACTAGGGATTGGACCTAATCAAAGAAATCAGTTTGATTTATGTTTCCTATGGTTTATATTATTAGAATTGTAAACACAAGTAATGAACACATTTTGATGAAGGTTGGGAGAAGAAATCCTAACATATATCATTTGGTCAAGATATTTTAGAGGAGTATAAGATATTTACACGTGGTTCTAAAAGATGTATAACCTAGCATTACCATTATTTTGAAAGTTATTAAAGGTTTGTTGGTTTCTCAAAAGTGGGTTGGTGATTTTATTAAGCAAAATATTGGATTTCACCATAGTTTCAACTAAGTAGACAAAAGAGGAACTAATTGACTTAATGAAGTTTTTAACATCTAGTTGCTTCTTGTTATAATTTAATCCTCTAATATTCTAAAAGACAAAAGACACAGGTTTACTTTAAGGGAGGCTAGTGCTAATTCTTAGCTTTTCTTCTAAATTTCTTTTTAGTATTAACATTGGTTTTAAAACCCCATTTGGTCCTTTTTTATATTAGAAGTTGTTCTCATATCATTAGAGTTATCTGAGCACTAAATATTACTATTATTAGGATAGGGAGAATTAGTGTTACCATTATTATTTATATGGAGTGATTCTATATGTTATGTAATCTAAAGAGAATGGTCTTTTTAGTCATGCTGATTAAGGGATGAAGTGATTAGAGGATTTGACTACTTTATCACCTCATTGTTTATAAGCACATCATAGAAGCCTGTGTTGAACTTTCTCTCTGTTAGTATCTAGCTTCCCTTTAATTGATGGTTTACAGGCTTTCGCTCATATGAGATTGAACCAATTTCCGTTCCTTCAACCTTTAAAGTTGTATGTGACTACATTATAGTTTTTGGTTAACTTACCTTTATATCCATCTCTATACATACTATGACTTAACTGATTCTAACCATCTTTGTAATAGATGAATCAAGCATTAATGGCTTCCTTACTGAGCTAGTTATAAAGATAAGGCATTCAGTAGTCCAATACTCTAGTAGAATATGGTGAAATTTAATCTAAATTAGTGCAATAGATATATCATCTAACTTAATGTGATTAGGGTATAGTCCTGGTTTTAAGACACCATTAATATCTTCTTGGAAGGAAAATTTAAAGAAAAAAAAGGTTCGTGTCTAAGATCAATACCTTTAAAAGATCTAGGTTTTTCAGTTTTTCCTCATAGCTTTGTTAAGGTTTTAAACACCATTTCATTTCGGCCAGTATCGACCATAACGTATTGTATTGACTCAGAAACAAAATGGTATTAACCCTCATCATTATGGAGAACAACATCAGTGAGTATCGGTCATTTCGATTGGTACCATATCTCCGGTACAGTGCCAGAGACCAAACTAAAAATTAAAAAAAAAAAAAACCAAAAACGGCTTGCCCCTTGCTAATTATCATTGTCTTCTCTTCTATGAGACCAGTTTCTCAAGTGACCAGTGACCATGCGCTAGTGCCAACACTAGCACCTACCTTCCATCCTTTCTCCTTGCAACGCCACTAGTTCACCACCACTAAGTGCTAGCATTTCTTTCTTTGCGCTTCTGGTCTTGACTTCCCCTTTGTGCTTTTGTTTTGGCATTTTTAACAATAAAGTAAGCCTTGCAAAGTTTTTTCTTTTGATAGGGTAATTAATTAAAAAACCTAACATATCTATAACCCAATCAAAACCATTTACAAGAGCTTACAGGAAAAAAAAATCACCTACTAGCCTTAAGACCTTATACAGGTCACGCCAACAGAATACACCTTAGGTTACAAATGAAACATTGCCATCAGGACTCAAGATGTCTCCTTCCGCTTTCCTAAATCCCTCCAAGAATTTCTACAATTGAAGATCACTTGGCAGCATTGACTCTACAGACTAGCACTCACTTGCAAGGGAGCCACAATTCGTTCATCTTTCAAAAATTAGTCACCTTGGGTAGGTAGCCTTGTAAAGTTGCAGAATATGGGATTTAATTTGATATTAGGATTTGAACTTAGTATTTCAATATAGTTAATTATTAGAATTAGTTTCACTTAAAAGTTGAAACTTATGCATTGCTTTAATAGACATTATATTATCTGTTACTTTTTTATTATTAATAATTATTCCTTTTAAATTTTTTAAAACTATGTAAACCTTTTATTATTAATTAATTAATTTAACTTTAACTTTATTAAAAGGTCCAAAGTTTAATTAGGTATATTATAAATTCTAATTGTGATAATTTATAACAATTAAAGTAATT
>JAOXYD010059981.1:0-13011 GCA_028565735.1 Pinacopodium congolense
ACCTATCTTTAAGATTAACATCATAAACTCAAACCATTAGTGATTAATCATGTTTTGTTATCATCAAAACCAAGATTCAAACCTCCCTTGGTTCAACACTTACTATGTACTTTCCCTTGACAAAGACTACAAGGATTATAAAGGAAATCACAAATTTTCAAGAAAGTGATGGGGAGTCATTGTGTGAAGGTTGGGAGAGATTTAAGAGAAGCTGCCTCCACCATAACCTTCCAAAGGAGTTCCTTTTGCAAACATTCTATAATAGGGTCAATCAGAGCACTAGATAAACCATAGATGCAGCTGTAGGAGGGTTTTTTATTCAGAAAATTGTAGATGCAGCTCAGGACCATTTGGAGGAGTTGAATAGCAATGGTTGCATATGGTGTAATGAGAGGAGTAGACAAGGTTCCAAGAAGCAAAAAGGTATAATCCCAATTGTCTTGGTGATAGCTTTACAAGTACAGATTGCAGTCCTTACCAAGAAATTAACATGCAAGGAGCCTCTTCATCTATAGTGAAGGCCATACAATTTCAATTTAAGCATTGTGGGCAACATAACCATGGCAGAGCAGAATATTTCTTGTTGGGAGCTAGTGCCACTAAACAAGTAAATTATGTGGGCCAACCATAAAGAGGTAATAATCTTTGTTCTAATACTTACAATCTTGGGTGGAAAAACCACCCAAATTTGTTGCAATACTTAAAATTCAGGTGGCCAAGTGAGAGAGTACCTCTTAGATTTCAACAAGACTGAGCTGAATCTTTTGAGAGTAAAATGGATAAGATGATGGATATGGTGGGTGCCAAATTTGCAAGCCAAGAAGAGAGTTAGAAGAGGATGGTGGTAAAATTCAATCAAATAGTCAAGAACCACATATCTTCCATCTAGAACATGGAGGTTCAAGTTAGGAAACAGGCTAATACTTTATCCTCTAGAAATGTAGGAAGCCTACTAAGCAACACTGAGGCTAATCCAAGGGAATAGCTGAAGGCCATCAAATTTATCATTAGGCAAGCTCTAGAGGAGCCAATGGAATAGGGTGAGAGTGCCACAAGAGAGAACCAAGAGAATTAGAAGTAATAAGAAAAGGAGGAGGAGAAGCCCTACATCCCACAACCATCGTACAAGCCAAAGATACCTTACCTATAAAGGCTTCATCAAAACCTAACGGATACTCAAGTTTCCAAGCTCTTAGAGAATTTGAAGAGGTTATAAATCCATTTTTCATTTTATAGAGGCTTTAAAGAAAATGCCTAGTACTCAAAGTTTTTAATGGACACCTTAACCAACAGGGGCACTTAGGAAGACATCCAAACTGTGGCATTGATGGGAAGTTGTAGTTCAATCATCACCAGCCACATGCCATCCAAATTATAAGATCCAAGGAGTTTTACTATACCTTGTGTTATTAGTAATTTGGAGTTTTCAAACTATTTGTGTGATTTAGGAGTGTTAACTTGATGCCTTTATCTATTTTTAGGAAAGGGGAACTAGGTGATGTCAAGCCAACCTATATGCTCTTTTAATTGGTAGAACAATCCATAAAAAAGGCGTTTTGAGTGGTGGAAGATGTGCCAGTTAAGGTGACAAGTTTTTTCCTTTTATTGGATTTTGTTGTGCTCAAGTTTTATAAGGATAGGAGCTTTCTATTAATTCTTTGTAGACCTTTCATGAACACTAGAGGAGCATTGATCAACGTCCATAATGGGAAGTTACTCCTTTATATTGACGATGAGGATGTAGCATTTGACATGAGTAGAAAGTTGAAAAATTCAGTGGAAAGGGGTGCTTACATGAAGATTGAGTTAATTAATGAGTGTGGAAAGAAACATGAGATCAAGCATAAGGGAGTAATAAGTAAGAGGAGTTGGGTAAGAAGTTAACCCAATAACCTTTAGGAAAATCAAATGTCCTTATTCCTTTCTCCTTAGTGCAACAACCCGTACTTAAGTTATCATCCTTGGGTAAGAGTAAAAAACTACCCATAGTTATTTCTAGCAGGCTAACTTTGGACCAAGAGAAAAGGATGGTTAAGGTAATAAAGAGTATGTTTAGAGCAAGGTTGAATTTTTATCCTTGTAAACTCAAGAATAGGTTGAGATAACCATTTAAAATTGTTCAAGTTTACAAGCATGGAGAGATAGGGATGGAAGTATACAAAAGAACAATGTTCATGGCTACTAGGCATCATGGAAAGCTTTACCTTGGATGGAAATTATCACAAGAAAGGGAAGTGATTTCTTTCCTTTCAGTCATTAACTCATGATGGAGTTTAGAATGATCAAGCTAATGACCTTAACTTAGAATGTTTATTTTTCATTTTCTTATCTTTGTGATCTTATATGTTGGTCTTGCTTTACTTTGATTGTGTTTAGTGTGGTTTTGCTTTAATTTGATAGGCTTTAGTTTGGTTTTGATTGGATTTTCACTTGTTTCTTCCTTTAATTTCTTATTGTTTAGGTTCTTATGATGTGTTTAGAGGTCACTTGTAGGTTAAGAGTGGATTTTTAGCTAAGGGGAGGAGCAAACTAAGGAAAATTGTAGCTCTCTAGATAGCCATCCCATGATCTTAGGAATGGCAAGGATTCCCACAATTATGGGATGCTTAATCCGAGGGTTACTAAACCCTCATCTTCATCTTCTTCTTTTATTCTTTTTAACTTCCCCTCTCTCTAAAACGGCGCCCTCTTCCCAATCACTCAAAATCACTCATCTTTACACCAAATCTTTGTGATTCCTTCCATTTTTCCATCATTCCTCACTTCTTTTCATAATTTTTCACATTACCCACTCCAAAATCCCAAAATTTAGACTATTTTCACACACTTTCTCTAAAACGTAACTCACTCTCTCTCTTGTTATTTTTGTAGATTTCAATCTCTAATGGCTCTAAATAAGGTGACGCCTACTAGACTAAAGTACTAAATTAGATTACAATCCTTCATAAAAGGTCAACGTAACATTGCGGAGAGTTTATGAGCACCATTTCATATATTCTCTAAAGATGAAGATTTGAGATTTTGGATCACCGTTCTATGGTGCACCGAAATCCTCAAACCATAACTACTTCTAATAATAGGAAAGGAAAGGTGCTACCACTTCTCAACTATCATCCTGCCAAGCACCACCTGAGCAAGAATAAGAAGTAGCTAAAGAAATAGCCACTGAAGAAGAAGTTAATATATTTCAACAAATTCTCAACAAAATGGAAGATAATAATCGACAAATGATGCTTCATATTAATTAAATTGGCACCTAGGTCCATCAAGTGCATAAGCAGCAATGATACATCAAGAAGAAGTATCAAATTCCTTGAAATGAAGAAAATTTAAGTCTCTTCGCCCACACTATTACTGCCACAATCCCCATGAGATTTCTTACCCCTTATCTGTTTTACTTATTTTTTATTTTTCATTTTAATTTAATTTTTTGTTAGTGTTGGTCTTATTTTTTATGGATTACTGAATTAGTGTTTCCCCCTTTCACAATGAGGATAATGAGTTAACCAAGTGTGGGGAGGTGAGATTGGCATTGTCATTTGCATGATTTTGTTATTCTTAAGTGTTTGCATGTCATTTAAGATGCTTGTATTGCTAGTTTTTCAATTTAAGCAATGTTACCACACATGAATCATCATGATTTATGTTACCATAAAATTCTATCATGCTAGTTGGAATGAGATGAAATGTATGCTTAAACTCCAAGTAGGCTACTTGAGTAGAGAGTGAACCATGTTGAGTGATGAAAGTAGGTGGTTACATAAGCTTACTCAGAAATTGACACTTGAGAAATGAGGTAATTTATAGAAGAAAAATGGATTTTCATTTGAGCCTTTATGAGGAATTGAGCCTATATGACTCCATTTTATAGTCATTTCATTTCTTTGTAAATGTAATACTTTCTTAGGTAATTACCTTCAAACCTTTCTTTAATCAGTTTAAATCTACTCGATGTATGCTAGATAGAAATGATTAAGGCCCTTTTTCATTTAACCCTTAGCTTAAATGACCTACCCATTTTATTAACCCTTAAAAACCTCGTTGAACCTTTAAATTTTTGTTTATTAAAATCACCCCATTTTAAAACCTCAAAGCCTATTAGCTTACCCAATGACAAGTTTAATATAGTGCGGAATGAGGCATTAGTTTGGGATTTTTGGCTTCATTTTTCATGAGATGAGATAAGTGATACTTCTACTGTTTGAGCACATCGAATTTAGATATTTTTTTGTTCATGGCTTCTTTATATGAAAAATAAGAAAAATAGAAAAATAAAGAAAAGAAAAAGGAATAACATATAATAACAATAATAAGTGCGGATTAGTTAGTTATACCCGTTTGCATATCTCAGAAGTTTATTTTATCATCCCTTTATACACTTAGTACTTTATGAATGCTTGTGATGAACCATTTAAATCCTTTTTAACCAAACTTGACCTTAGCACCATTACAATAAAAAACAAAGTCCTTTTGATTTATTTTAGCATGCAACTAATGTAAAGGAGAATTGGTGCATTAGCAAACCTATGATTGTGTGGTTTCCTATAGGAATCTTGAGCGAAACACTAACCTACAAAAACTTGAGGGAAATGAGTGAAAACCGTGAGGAAGATCCATTTTGAGTTTATATTTATCTTTGAGCGATGGTCTCATAAGTTGGGTTTGCTTATATGCAGTAATGAAAATTAGTCATAATACGTGTAGTAGCTTGACATTTAAGTTGGCCAAAGTTCTAGGTATTGCATGCTTTAATCTTTATGAAAATGAAGTGAAAAAATTGAATGGTTGTGACTGGATTTTTTAAAGACAAGGAAAGATTTAAGTATTGGGCAGTTGATAGTTGTGCATTGGTATAGGTTTTTCTAAGTGTTGGCATGTATTTCTTGTATGTTAAAAAGGCATTATTATATTTTAGGACTTATTTTTTGTGTTTTTATTTAGTAAGATCATCATTATTTTTTCTTTAACTGTTTGGTATTGTTTTAGGGTAAGAGTTGAAAATTTTGGCATAAGTATAGAGCATGGCTACCTTTGGATTTGACATATGGACAAGGAGAGGAGAAGAGAACTCAAGGGTGGAAGTTATAACTTGCTATGATCATGGGAATGATGCCTTTTCCCATGATCATGGGATCTGAAGATAGAAAGGCATGAGTTTTTAAGTTTTCTTGTACTATCTTGGAATTTCTATCATATAGCTACCATGGACAATATAAAACCATTCCTCCTTGAGCTTAAAAAAGATTTTGAGGCTAGAGAGAGGTAGAGAATCAAGATCATCACTCTATTTTGGACAAAAAGCACATCAACTCCGTAAATTCCAAATTTAGGGAAAGAAGAGAAGAAACTTGCTTCATCTATTTTGTTTTCTTTTTCTCTTTTATTATCTTTATTATGAATTTTGTGGTATTTAGGAATGTTAATGAGATTATAAGTGGTTGAATTCATTTTAGAGATTACTTTTGAACTACTTGTTGAACTCCTGCTTTGTTGTTTTGAATGAATGATTTTTTATGAATGTTGAACTTAAAGTTTACAATATATTGAGAAATTGAGTTAAGTAATTTATGTTGGGATGTAAAATGAGATTTAGCACCTGATAGGCGTGTATTTATCAAATTAATTGATTAGTTAGAAAGAGATCTTGGCTAATTAATTGATTACCCATAAGATAGATTTATAACTAGTTGAAATTGTGGCATGGTTTTGAGGATTGAGAGATTACATAATGAATTCCATTTAATTTGATTGGGACATTTGGTTATGCCTTGATAAAGGGTAATTGAAACATTAGGACATCTTAGGTGAGGCATAATTCAATTAACAAGGTAGGAGTGAGATAAGATAAGGAAGAAGTAATCTCCAATCTTTAATCTTGAAATCTAAAGTTTCTACATTTTTGTTCTATTACTTGTTCATTTCTAGCTTATTTGATTCAGTTTATTTTTTCCTTTTTATTATTTGAAATTGAGCCTTAAACAAAGTACAACCTGAATTAAGTGGTGACTAAGTGCAATCTCTGTGGGACGATATCCACTTTTTACTACAAGTAATAACCCGTACAATTGGGATATTTTAGGGTTAAACTAGTTTTGTTTTTACATACCAGCACTTTTTCATTGGAATTGGTTTTTGTTTGTATATCCTTATTCTATATTTTATCAAACTCTTATTTTGTAACTATTACACATCTTCTTATTTATATTGGAGCTATCAATGTTTTAGTTCTAAGCATTGGGATGTTTATGAAAGGTTCAGAATATTACAAAGACTCCAATCTTTTCAATGTTAGGAATGGAGTTACTTCCTCAGTTTATACAAGTACTTTTGTTTCACTAATTACTAGTATTCTAGATACATCTTGGTATGGAATTATTTGGACTATAAGAGCAAACGATTTTAGAGAAAATTTTGATAAGAAACGTTTAATAAATTAGAATTCATTTTTTTCTTCCATTTGAGTTCATTTCAATAATTCCTTTAGTTTCTTTGATAGGTGCAATGGTAATGACTCCTCTACCATGAGAGAGAGAGAGAAATGCTTTGGGTTTCTATTCTATGAGAGAAAAGTATAATAGAAGCTGAATAGAGAGAGAAAGGGGGAGATTTTTAGGGATTATTAATTTTCACATATGTCGTTTGATTAATTTTAACTTTATTTTTATTAACTTTGCTAATTTGTATCTAAACGTTAATTATTTAAATGGGCCACGAAAGGAGTTATATAGTTTTTCCATTAGTCTATTTGACTTTCTCTTCAAAACATTTTGGCTAACATAATACCTTTTTCAAAGGAAAATTTTTAATTAATGCAATAAAATCGTCTTCCAGAGGAGCTATAAATAAACACATAACTATAAAACCCCTTGATAAGAATAAGAAGTCACTTACCTTATTGAATTCAAGAGAACATTGTCCAAGCATGATCATAATGCAACAAAATAAAGTAAAGAAGGAAGCATATCTAAAACCACTAATGTCGTACTTAACTATGGGCACATCTATTCCACTTTTCCAATATTCAATTAGTAGTAACTAGGACTCTATTTAAATTAGTTATTAGAAGGATTTTCTAGCAATCAACCTCTCCTTCCATAAATTTTAGGAGATGAGAAGTACAATCTTATAATTCAAATCCCACAGAAGTTATTGCCAATAATTAAGATTGTTGTCATTTAAATATTGACCGGCTGCAACTTGTTCCTTAATAAAACTCATAAAATCCTTGGTTAACTGTAGACAATTATTTTGCTTGCTCTGATAAATTCTCGAGCTCCTTTCTTTTCGAAGACAATATATAGTTGATCCAAAGTAGATCCTAAAATTGTTAGATTTAATTTTGGTACTCTATTTTAAATTAAAGTTATAAATAATTATATCTATCTAGTTATTAAATGTGCAGCTAAGATTATGCAGAGTTTGTATTCACCTTTGGAAGTATTGATAATGTTCATACTAAAAAAAATTAAATGATCAATGGATTCATTATCTATATTGAATACTAAACATTATAGGGATGGGTTAGCAGTGTTATAATATCTATCCTTGATAGATAGTTTACCTTTAATTTCCAATCATAATATGAAGGAAATTCTTGGCAAAGCATGTTTGAATCAAACTAGATTAAATGTTTGATAGAGGATGCAAGGGAGGAGAAATGGAATGTAATATTTCTAGCCAATTCCAACTAATATTAAAGCTATTAGCCTACAGAACATCATTAACAGCAACAAGCGTAGGTATGATATTCCCTAGAGTTGTAAATGCCTGAATATTAGATAAAGGACCCAAAAAATTCTCATTATCTTGCCAAAAATTTGTCTTTCCTCATTTCCTAAATTGATATTGATCAAAGTTCTCATTTGATCATTAAGCTTATAGATATTATGCATGGTCTAAGATGAATGATACTCACAAAGAGTTGACCACAACTTTTAGTGCTTAAAGTAATTGGAATGAAACCTTTTTACCCATATGGAATATTTATATTCTAGAATTATCCAAATTCTTCTATCCATATGCACTCTATTTCTTAGCCTCATTAAGATGATGTCCAATCCTCCTTTTTCTTTAGGAAAATAAAGAAATTGTTAAGTTTCTAGAAACTCAGATTAATTAATATCTCTGAGAAATTTGATCATTTAATCACAAAAATTTATTTATTTTCTATACAAGTACAAAATTATGAGAAACGTTTTCATATTGTTGAACAACTAGAAAAAAATTTCAAGGCAACTTAATAGCTTAAAACAAATAATTGATAATTTATTTACATTAATTAATTCCATTTATACAAAATAAGTTGAAAAACTCAATACTATTATCAACTATTTAGAAGAATTATGTCATCATGGTCATACTCTTGACCAACTCAAAGATCTTCAAACTCTTGCTTAACAACTTACTTAGTTAGGTATTCAATTTTTCAAAAAATCAAAGGAAAAACAAAAAAAATAATTGAAAAACCATGGAAGCTTTAGAATATGAGATAAAACATCAGTTGTCAGATATAACATGATTATTTAACAAAATTAAATTAGAAAAAGATACAACCCCACAATTAATTATACTTATAACAAATCAAGATGAAATTATTTATAGTTATGATTCTGAAGAAGATCAAGTTTATACTGAAAATCCTCCCCTTAAAGTAGAACCATAAGATAAACAAGTAAAAGAAGACACATCTCCAGAATCTAG
Source organism: Pinacopodium congolense (assembly GCA_028565735.1). NCBI lineage: Eukaryota > Viridiplantae > Streptophyta > Magnoliopsida > Malpighiales > Erythroxylaceae > Pinacopodium > Pinacopodium congolense. Next base: position 8,701 of record JAOXYD010059981.1, read on the forward strand.
TTCAGAAAAATCTGAACCTAGCCATAGAAATAAACAAAGTAGAGACCAACGATATCAATGTGATTGGGAATATCAACCTATATTTAATAATGATTATAATAATTTAAATAGATATGGTTATTATAAAAAGGATACAAAACTTAGAAAATATCCCTCTGAATATACTTGTAAATTAGTACCGACGATAGGACCTGATGGAATTCTTGATCTAGATTGTGTTACAAATCCTAAAAATTTAATCAATGAATGGGCAAATAAAATTTCATTAATTATGCAACTTGAAAATCTTTTGAAAATCTCGACATTGATACCTTTTACAGTTTTGTCATTTATAAAACAAAAGGAATTGTCCTACTTGGTCATTAGAACATAGTGAATGAATACTAAACTTACTTGTGTTTAAACAAGCTCTCTCCTTACATGCTTCTTTTGGAATTCTAGTCAAAGAAATATATCAAGAATTTTTTGGAAAAGATTTCATACACCATGCTCATCAACTTAAATATGAAGATCATAAATGAGCTGTTTGGCATCTCAATAAAATGAGTATTTGTGATTTATGTTATTTAGATGAATTCATATGTGAATTTAAAAAATATTATTACCAATTACCTTTTTTCGAACAACGATTTTATGTCAAAGTTTTCGTTCAAAAATTACCCTATCCATTAAATCAAACTGTAACAATCCAATTACATAAAAAATATCAAGGTATATTAGATAATAATCTAGGTAGAGCAATTATAGTTATTCGAGAAATACTAATGTCTAGCTACTACATTAAAGAAAACACTAAAATATCGACAATTAAGAATACGTTGTGTTAAAAAGTCTGAAGTACCCAATTAATATGGTTGTCAACGTCAAGTAAACCATAATGAAATACGAAACTATGAAACAAATAAAAAAAATATCACAACTATCCATTCTAGAAAAAATCTTATAGATGGAAGAAATATCCAAAAAAAAATTTCAAAAAAAGACTTTTAAACCTTATAAACAATTTTTTAGAAGAAAATCATATAGAAAATATAAACCAAAACAAAAATTTTGTGCTCAACGTAAAAAAAATTGTAAATGCTGGTTATATAAAGAAGAAGGTCATTATGAAAATGAATGTCCAAATCACAAACAAAATAAAAACAAATATCTAGAAAAATTACATATTTTACAATTTACCTTAAGTTCTAATTTAGAACATATAGAATCTTACTATGAAACCAATTCTACAATTTACTCTCTTTATATCTATGAAACTGAATCATCAAACTTAACATAATCCGAATACGACCTTTATTCAATTGATACTTCAGAATAAGAAATTGAATACTTATATAGATATAGGAGCAACTATATGTTTAATTGAAAAATATGTATTAAATACCTCGAAAAAATTACAGAAACCTTTGCAAATCAAAATTGTAGATGGTTTTATAAAATTCTTATGGTATGTTAGTTATAATAACAAAATCTTTATTGAATATTATACATTTATTATTCATTCTATTTATCAACAAAACTCAAGAATGCATCTCATATTAGGAAATAATTTTTTAAAATTATATTATTCTTTTAGTCAATATTTAACGTATATCACTCTTAAAACTCCTATCTATCATAACACGTTTTATCAAAAGTTGCAGGTAATTTCTACAAAACTTCAAGAATTGCAAATACATTTGAATTTTTAGTTTCAAAATCTTACATCTCTTCAAACTGAAGTAGAAAAATTAATCGACCAAGTTTGTAGTGACAATCCTTTAGATGAAAGTAAAAATTTTAATACTAAACTTATTGAAATTAAATTAAATGATTCTACTCAAGAAATAAATGTGAAAAATAATATTCGATATACTTCTCAATTTGTGAATGAATTTACCCTAGAATGTCACGATTTTTTAGAAAAAACAACTTATCTCTCTAAATACTAGTAAACACTCCTCACCCCTTTTTATATAAATAACTATAGTGAACAAAAATGTGGAAAAAGAAGAATGGGTCTTCGCTACAGGACATACGTAGTAGAGAAGTGTCTAATTCTCAATGACCCAAATTAATGTGGATACTTAAATTGAAACGAATTTCTTTATTTTGTAGAAATTCAAAAGAAGCAAATTGTCTATAAATAGTGAATATTCTAGACACACGATGAGAGATTCTTCTCAATTCATTTTATTAAAGAGTAAGAATGATGGTTATGTTAATTTTGGAGATAATACCAAGTGTAAGGTCATTGACATTGATAAAGTTCTATGTTAATTTTGGAGATAATACCAAGTTAAGGTTATTGATATTGGCAAAGTTATTAAGAATAATGCAACTATTGATAATGTACTTTTAGTAGATAGATTAAAGCACAATTTGTTAAACGTTAGTCAATTTTGTGATAAAGATTTCAAGGTTTCTTTTTAAGAAAAATCTTATAGTATTTCTAAGATGTTAGACAATAATATAACCGTTATTGGTAAGACAGGAGGAAATATTTATACCATTAATTTAAATGATCTCTCTAATCACGATGTTAAGTATTTTATATCTCTAAATGAAGATGCTTGAATGTGATATAAGAGGTTAGGATGTGCAAGTACATAGTACATTTTCAACCTAAGCAACTAGAAACTTGTAAATGGTCTACCACCTATGAAGTTTGAAAAGGATAAGATGTGTGATGTTGTTGTTGGATTTGGTTTCTATTAAGGCCCAATGATCAAATTTAATTCACAAATTAAGTACTTGAAGCCCACTTTTCTCTCCTTTTACAAAATTAAACCAACAATGATGGCATGATGGCAAGTATACCAATCACAAGTAATAAAGAGGAATATTTAAGATCCGAGTTATCGTTCCACAGGGATTACCAAATTGCAATTACTAAATTAATTAGGTCACAATTATCTAGAGAATCTAGATCGAATGAAATTACCAACTAAATTTATTAAATGAACTTAAATTGACAAGTTATGCAAAATAACTTAGTTGAATTAATAGTTTGTCTAATGTATGAATTGGTTAAGGAATTGAGTTTCAATGATCTAGATGGATTAATTAAGGATTGAAGAGCTTGTCCTAAGGTCACTTGACTAAATCAAAGCAATGGTATGGTTAAGACAATACTTTTTCTCTACTTACTTAAGTTGAAATTTGGTCATTCATCAATATAAAGAATTGAGCTTAAAATTTAAGAAGATTAATCTAAAAATTTTCAATTTTCAGATTATAATCCTCAAGATAAATCAAGGTTTGGTCATTTAATATTTTAAATCAAGTTCCTTAATGATTTGTCCAATAAATTAGATAGATTTCTCGAATCCTAAGTTATTTCTTAACTTTATTTTTAAATATTTAGTTTAGAATAAGCATTAATCTTATCATTTAAGCAAAAGACAACCTTCAATCATGCATAGAATTGATTTTAGAACATATTTAGATCATTTACTATCCATTCCCGAACTAAAAACTAGATCAAGAACTCATTTGAACCAAGAAACAAATCATTCTCATCATATTCATTATGTTCTTTAACAAATGATAGTAATAAGTGGATTTCAATGTAAAAACAAGTTAAGAATGCACCACAAAGGGACTATAAGCATGCCACATATCTGAATAACGTGTTTAAGCTTTTAAAATCCTCAAATACAAGCTCATATGTGCAAAACAAGATCAAAAAGATAAAGAATAAGAGAAATAAACCCTAAGACTAAAGATGATATGATTTTCTACTCAATTTTCATATTCTCTCTGTTTTCTTCTAGTATTTTTTTAGCTTCAGAACCTTTATAAATATGTCAGGAGCAAGTGGAGCTAATTGCAGCCAATAAAGAGAAAAATCCAGCCATAAAAAGTTTAACTGCTACTTAAACGATACTTGAAAATGAGTTAAATGACATCGTTTTACTACTTGCATTTATGTCCCATAAAAGGAGTTAAACACTAGTCTAATTGCTACTGCCATTTAGCTCCTATTTTTTAATCCAATCTTCACATTTTGCTTAATTTTCACTTTAATTAAGGTGCAATCTAAAAATTAAACAATTCAAGACATAAATTACATAATTAAATATCAAAATAGGGGTGAATAACATCAAAATATCATTTAAAAATCATATGAAATGAAACACCTATCAATTCCCCCATATTTAAACATTTGATTGTCCTCAAACAAATTAATCAATTACCAATTTCAAAATAACTTATAATCATAGGAAAATAATCTAAACTCATCAATTAATGTCTGATAAGATTGAAATTTATTAATTTTTCATATGCTTTTTAATGTCATTTCAATCTTATTTTATTATTTAAATATTT
>JAOXYD010060000.1:0-26691 GCA_028565735.1 Pinacopodium congolense
AATCAGACTTTAAATGTGTTTTAAAGCTCAATTAAATCATCAATCATCTAATCCATAGCTACTTTACACATTTGGTATTTTTCAGAAGCAATTAAAAATCATTTCTGAAGTGTTTAAGCCAAGGTAGTCTAGTTTAAGCAATGTTCAGATTTTTAATCAAATTGTCTAGATTTTTTCTAAATAATTGTAATATGATATACCTAGTAATTAAGCAACATATTTCCCGTGGGATCGAAATTCGGAGTCTGAAAATTACTCCATTATATTACTTTTGCGATAGATGCACTTGCCTTTATTTCGTTGGTTTTCAAAGTAAAATCATTTCAAAATCATCCAAAGTTTTAAAGTCACCTAATCAACACAACAATTAGGAGCAAGTGGATAGTTCCGAACAAGAATAAATCTAGTGTCCTTCTTACCTCTCTGACTCTTTATTATTTTATACTCATAATATTTGCTTGATTTGGTGAATTTGTGCTATATTTTTTAGCTTCCTTATATATTATTGTGTTTAGTGTGTGAAAAATTTTTAAAGACTAATCCCCCCTCTTAGTGCCATAAAAAATATAACAATTGGTATCAGAAAATAGGTGTTACAATAGATTAATTCCAACGAATTAGTGAGTAAAGATCATATGGCATAAATGATGCAAAACTTTGCTTCCTATTTTTCTAGTCTTTAAGGTAAAAATACATATAGAGCACCTTATTTTGATGAAAACAATTACTTGTATTGGAAAATTAAGATGAGACACTATTTAAGAAGTGAGAGTATTGATTTGAGGCTTGATGTCTCCGAAAAGACCACCCTACTTTCAAAACTAGTAAGAAATGGGCTTATGATTAAGGATGATAAATAACTAAATTTCAAAGAAAAGAGATTAGTTTCATTAAACAGTAAACCCATGTATATTTTATTTTGTGCCCTTAGCATTGAAGAGTTTAATAGAATTTCAATGTATGACATTGCATATGACATATCGTATACATTAGACATTACATATAAAGGCATAAATCAAGTCAAAGAAACAAAAATTAGCATGCTTACTCATCAATTTTAATTGTTTAAGGTGAAGTAAGATGAAAATATTTCTTTAATGTACACTCGCTTTAACAATATTATTACTCCTTTAAAGGGAAGGTAAGACCTACACATCTTGCTAGGAAAATCTTGAGGTCTTTACACAAGTCTTGGGAATCAAAAGCGACAGCAATACAAGAAGCGAAGGATCTCAGCCTTCTATCACTCGAAGAGTTAGTCAGTTCACTACTTACACATGAAATGGTGCTAAAAGACATACAAGAAGAAAATGCACCTAAAAGGAAGAGCATCGCCTTTAAAGCAATAAAGAAGGATGAAGGTGAGAATGAAGAATTATTTTATAGAAGTGTGACCGTCGCACTTATTACAAGAAGCTTACAGAAGCTCATTCGAAGAAAATTTCTAATCTACAGAACGGAAGGCAAGTATTATAAAAAAAACTTATCTAATATAACTTTTTTTATTGCGGTGAAAAGGGAACTTGATGTCACATTTCCCACATCTTCAAGAAGATGAAAAGGAAAAGAAGAAGGAATGGAAGGAATAGAAAAATTACAAGAAGAAATAATTGAAAGCAACATGGAGTGAGTCTAGCGAATTTGAAAAAGAAGAAATAGCAAACATGTGTTTCATAGCTCACGATGAGGTAAGTGTCCCTAACCCAAATGGTAAAGTTGAAGTTGAATACACATATGAAGGACCATTAGACTTTGTAGGAAATGTGGCTAAGAAAAGGAAGTCTTTGCAGGATAAAAATTTGGAATCCATGAAAGCAATAGATGAGTATAAATTAGAAAATGATAATCTTTGAAAGGACTTAGATACGATGACAAAAATAATGATGAACTATTGAATGAAAATATGGCCTTAAAGAAAGAAGTGGAAACACTTAAAGAATCACTAAAAAAATATACAAAAGGTAAAGAAAACTAGAAACCCTGTCAAGTATTCCGAAGATAGGAATCGATAAACATGGCTTAGGCTATAATAATGGAGCATCAACCAGTAAAACCATTTTTATAAAGTGAAAGAATTTAAAGATGACTGTCCTAAGATTATTCAAAATGCATCATAAATCCATCCTAGGCATCATGCTTTCGTGTATGCATCAAGACCAAAAAAAATTGCTCAACGTCAATTCAATGATAATAGAACCTTCACTCAACCTAGGCAAAAATTTCATCAAAGGTTCTATTATAAGCCAAGGAATACATATAGATCTTTCACTCCTTTGTTTTGCACTTATTGTGAAAGAAACATAAATGTTCATTTTTTTATTATTGTTTAAGAAATGCAAATACAATTTCATTCAGTCAAGAGAGATACAAAACTAACACTCACAGACCTAAGTTCAGATGGGAACCAAAATTTCATTGAATTTTTATTTTGTGGGTACCTTTTAAAATAAAAAGAAATAGCCATTATTGAACCAAGTAAACATATAGAGGCAAACATGTTAAAGGTACCTAATTATAGTGAGATATTTGTAAAGAATTTTTTGGAATTTTGTTTAAGTTTTTCGAATGAAATCTGATTGTTTTTGTGTGCCTTGTCCTTTACATCAACTGAACTCATTGTTTGGTCAACTGAGTATGGATTGATTGACTGAATGTGTTGTTTGGTCAACCAAATACTGATCAGCCGATCAAATGTGGTCAACTAACTATCGGTCGACCGATCTAAATATGACGTGATATAACAGACATCCTCCTTTTTTTCTCCTCCTCTCTTTTTCTCCTTCTCTCCTTCCTCTCTCTTCAACCACTATAAATGGCATGCTCTGAGCTCCTATATTGCTGCTCTTTGCTTCTTTGAGCCTCCGAAACACCATTTTTGGCTTCTATATCATTGTGCTACTTGCCTCTACCACTTTCTATCCTCAAAAGGCTCCATCGTCGCCACTTCCACATCTATGACATCTCTTTCTTATACTCCTCCCTCTCCGATGAGATTCAAGCGACAACAAGGCATCCATTCTACTCTTGGTGACTCCACAGTCCATAACCCTCTCCCTTATAGCCTTAATTCAACCTAGTTTGCATCAATTTAAGATTCCTAAATCCCTAGGGTTTCTAAATTGAGACTTTTGTCTTGAATCAAAAAATTAGTCTGAATTAGTTGTGGTTTTTGACAATTAGAAGCATGATTAGGATTGTAGAATGTCCAATTACATATGTGCATGCTTAATTTTGATTTTCCCTAAATTACAGATTTTATGATTAAGGTTTATATGAATTTCTACTTAATTTTTATGATTTCCTTAAAATTGATCCTTTTAAACTTCAGTTAGATGTTCATCTAAAGGTTGTTTTATGCAGTCAATTACATGTGCTCTAATTTAAACCTATTTTCCCTTAATTTCATATGTACAATTTAGGGATTATTTAAATTTTTGGATAAATTATTAAGCCTTTCAATAAAATTTAAGATGTTAGAAATTTATTTAAATACTTAATTAAAATTTGTGTTCACTAAATTACCTAAATCATCTGTTTTCCCAATGACTAGAAATTATGTTTAGGGTTTATGCATTTTTTTTTAAAAAAAAAGTCAAACCATTTGAAATTTTTTTTAAATACATTCTTTTGGAATTATTTTGATAAGTTTTGTGTTCTCTATTTTTTAAATGAAATTTCTTTATGTAGAAAAAATGTACTTGTAAAGTGTGAATTAAGGTGAATAGAAGTTTTTTTAAATATCCAGTGCATATCATGCATGCATATAGGAAAGTGTTTAATTTTTAAATCTTTCAAAGCCTTTAGTCATTATAATCTTTCATCTCTATAGTTTGAGGTGTTAACTCTAACAATTGGTATTTATCATGCGCTTTATCCACTCTTAGGTGTTTTATTACTATTCTTACTCCTTGTCTAAAGTCCTTGTACTCTTTGAATTTCCACCATGGTTAGGACTCGAGGTGGTAGTACTGCTAAAGGTAGGAGATCCTAATCTAGCTGAGATAGAGTCTATCTAGATATAGATTTGATCAATTCTAAGACTATGCTTCTAGGAAACTCTCTAACAACTATGTCATTTCTCCTGGTCATCTAGATTTCTTCAAAGAAAATGGACTTGTTCAACTTTTTCTTGATCAAGGGTGGGAAACTCTTCTTACTCTTTTAGCTGAAACTTGTCCCACAACTGTCTGACTTTTTTACTGTAACTTTATAGAAGTTAAGGATAATGATGAGTATATCATCTTATCAAAAGTAGAGAATGTACAAATTCGCCTATCTGCAAACATTATAAACAACATTCTTAGTATTCCTATTCCTCTTATGTTCTCTTATTATGACTGTATGTCGAAAGTTTTTGCCACTCATTCTATAGCTAAGAGAGTTAAAACCATCTTTGAGTTTAAGAGTGAGAAAGGAATTACTAAAAAACCTAAGGATGTTAGAAACTTGAGTGCTATACAAAAAGTCCATGACCTTTTCATCAAATATAACTTTCTCTCTACTAGTGGTCATTACAATGACATAGGATATGATAACCTTTGGTTTTTTTATTACCTAATGCTTGGTGAGAAAATTCACTTAGGTGATTTCATCTTGCATAAAATGATCTATTTTTTCGAGGCAAGAAAAGGGGCCAACATATTAGCTATCCTTTAATTCATGGTCACATCTTCCAGTATTTTTCCATTCCACCTATAGAAGATTACTTTGAGCAGCATTCTATTTTTGTATCAAAATTCTTTAAACTGCATGCGATTTCAAATTATTGATGGTCTTATTACTCGACCTCATCATTGGGAGCAGCGCTTAGCCACCCCTCTACTTCCTGATGATGCTCAGCTGCAGCAGTTTGCCATCCCTACACTTTATGAGGACTCTACTACTCCTGTACTTCTAGTTGATGATGGTGGTTTTGCACTTCATAGTGGAGACACTGATCCTATTCAAAGTCAAACTGTACCCTTTCCTTTAGTTGATGAGGAGGATATCTCTAAACTTATACTCGGCACATCTACTAATCCTCCACTCATCTCTTCAGAGTTCAAGATCACTCTCATCCATCGTGAGCCTACTCATGTGAGACGTCAGCTCGACGAGAACTCTAGTCGACTTCAAGAGCAAAATTCCTTGCTATGTGAGATTCCCTCCTAGCTTCCTCTTCAACCGCCATTAGAATATGATTCTTTGATATGATAGATTATTATTTTCTCTGACTTATTGTTACTCCTTGATTTCGACATGTTTAGGGGGAGTTTATGGCCTATTTATTGTTTATCATGTTTATAATATCCCTAGGTTTTGTCATCACCAAAACGGGAGAGATTGTTAAACCAAGGATGGTTTCACCTTGTTTTGGTAATGATAAAAAGAACTTTTGATACTAATGTGTATGCTTCTAAGTGTTTTGGAAGATAGGTTGAACAAAGCTCAAGTTAATCAACTGTGGAGTCTCGAAGAAGAAAACATAAAATTAAATGAAGTCTCAAGTTTAAAGAAGTTCTTTGGCTTTAATTGATTTACTTATGTTTTGATTAATGTAAACTTTGCTTGATTTTACTTTGTTGTGTTTAAGAGGCTTATATCTGATCATTCATACATACATATTTTAGAGTATACATATAGGTATACAATCAAGAGGTTTATGTGTTTAATTTAATTTTACCCTCATGATTATTAGGATTGCATGAAGTTAAAATAATAAGTGTTTTAAAAGAAAGGTTTTAAGTTAACTCTTATTTAATTAAAGTATAATCGAAAGAGTTTTGGTTGGTTTTAATGTAGGTTGACTGGATGAGTTTATCGGTCGACCAAACTCTAGTCTAAGGACTATCGGTCAACTAAATATAGGATGGTAGACCGAATTGAAGATAAAGGTATATTGGTAGACCAAACTAGGTATATCAGTCGATCAATTGTTGCTAAAATTACGAATAAAGACCTTATTCTCCATATTACACAATCAAATCATTTATTGCTTTTTACCCGTTGGACAATAGATATTAGGACTGTTGTACAATGGATATATTGAAGAATGGTGAATATAAATAGCTGGTTTTATAACTTGTGACATATAAAGGAGTTTTATCTGAGAGAACAAGTTTTTTGTCACATATTTTACAAATAATATATGAGTACTTCATACAATATTTTTAAGTGAATTTTGGGTTTAGTGAGTATTTTGTGAGGTGTTAGTACATTGTGGTGTGCATTCATTCTTTAAGCCTCTTGATTGTATCAAGTGAAGTTTAGTGAAGTAATTTTCTATTAAGTTGATCTTGTGAGTTTTTTAGAGGTTATTCTTGAGCCTAAGAAAAAGAAGTAAGTGAAAGGATCTACTTTAGCCAATGTAAAAGGATTGTAATTGAACAATTTATTCATGTTAAAGTTGCAATAATAACCAAATCTCAACAAGTGGCGTTGGGGATTGGACTACAAGCAAGTGGATAGCTCCAAACCAAAATAAATCTTGTATCTTTCTTACCTCTCTTACTCTTTATTATTCCGCACTTATAATATATACTTGATTAGGTGAATTTGTTCTATTTGTTTTAGCTTCTACACATATTATTGTGTTTATGCTATGAAAGAATTTTAAAGACTAATTCACCCCCTCTTAGTGCCATAACAAACATAACATGGTTTTGCCATTCTTTCCATGCTTGATGATGTTAAGTTGTAGAGGCCTAGCAAGAACTTCTGTTTTCCTTCCCTTTTGATTCGAATTTTCCAAGTTACAGGTTTTAAGGAGTTTGAGTATTGTATAAGTCAAACTCAAATCAATGTTGCGACTCTCAAGCTAAGGAAGTTTGCTAGTATTTAAGGACAGGGGTGTAAAATGTAGGAGGTGGAGAGACCTAATGCTCCCCTTATTCTTGATGCCCCTCTTGTCGTGCTAGAAGAGGTTATAGGTAAGGTTTGTTCTAAAGCTACTCTAAGTGTTCATCCACTATGTCCACATTCACCTACTATTAAGGCTCCTCCTCTTACAGATATCCCTCATTCTGATCTTATCTCTATTTTCTTGATGATGGAGACTTGCACATAGTCTCAGCTATCGAAGGCTTGTGCAGAGGCTCGTAAGCATCTTGATCACATGGATTTATGTTTAAAGCGACTTATGGAACATAAACGAGACTAAGATTGAGATAGTCCCAATTCTTAGTTACTTTTAGATTGTTCTTCCATTTTGTTTTAGGATGCTTGTTTTTGTTATTTCTTTTCCATGAGTTTCCATTTTATTGTTTCATAGCTTAGGTTATTTTTCTATTTCATTTCAGATTTAGTTAATTACTTTCAGTTTTATTTTTGCTCCTTGAATGTACATTGATAATCACATATTTATGATCTTGGAGTATTATTGTTATCTTTATTCAATTTTAGGCTTTGATTGCTTTTCTTATTTCTTTTATAGCAATTTCTTCACTATGCACTCAAACAAATTACTTTGCTTCAATTGTATCAAAAAGGTGTATTATTATCCTTTATCCCTTTCTCTTTTATACTTTACACTATTTAATTTATGTGTGGGGGAGGGATTTTGCCATTTTTTTCACTTGAGCTTTCGCTATCTTAGAGCACATCATTTTATTAAATTTCCCTTAATAGTTTATAATTTGTCGAAACCTTTTTTGATTTTGATGCTTATTATATTAAACATGTCTTCTTTTGAATTCAATTGTTTTGACAATTAGAAATGTTATATGGTTAATTATAACTATCAATGACTAAATGCTTTTAACTTATTTCATAATTTGGATAACAGATACCTAATAATCAAAATGATATTCCATGTATAAAATGTAATTTACTAAGTAATTTTGTAACTTATTTTAAGATAATTCTATCATTCAAAGAAAAAATTAAAAAATGAAAAATAATCAAATTAACTTTTAATAGCCAACAAAAATTTACTTCACTGAAGTTGAAGTTATTGAGCGGTGTTAATAGCCAGTTGATGTAAGGTGATTTAATTGAGTAATTGGGAGTTTTCTTGACAAAATTTTTACCTTTGCTTAAAAAAATTGAGTGACTTCTTAACCAAGCTTTAAAAGGTCACATATTAAAATAAATTATGTCCTTAAATAAATAAAGGATGTGAAAGTGTTTAAAATTGGATGCATTAAACTCAGTATATTTGCCTTTTACATGTGGAATTGATGTTTGTGATTTAGGCTAAAGATTTAAAAAACATGAAATGACATAAAACAACTTTGCGATTTGATGTGATTAATTGATTATATAGCATTTCAATAAGTCATTTTTTAAAAGATTAAGAAAACATTTTCAATAATTATGCTATTGATCTTAGATTAATTTTCCTATGATTATATACTATTTTGAGAAAATTGAATTATTGATTTGCTTGATGACAAACAATTGCTTAACTGTGGAGGAATTGTTATGAGTCAAATTAATCGACTTCTCCATGTTTATTTACTAAATTTTGACCCCTTAATCTAGTACTTAAATGTTAAATTCATGTTTTATATTGTTTAATTTACATATGGATGATCAAAATTAAGGATTGGAGCAAAAGTGTGGAAGAATTATCATTTTCTAGACCATCAATGGTTGTTTGATGGCCTAGCAACCCACGTTAAAAGAGCCAAAAATAAACTATCAATGATGGCTTAACTGTCCTTTAATGACATCATTGTTCTTCGAGTCAATATGTTGTTGTGGGTCGAACAATCACATTAGTAATCAAATCTTCACAATTTCGCTGAGGCGTACACCCAATTCATACCCTTTTCTAGTGGACAAAAGGATGGCTCTCCTAGAGCCTCTGAAGAGAGGAAAAACAAAGAGACACATGCCATAATTGACAGAAATTTAGATTTGAAATTTTCTCTGCATCTTTTTCTAAGAGTTCTTAGCATTCAAACAATTGTAATCTTGATTCTAAGTTGTTTTCTGAGATACAAAGTGTTAAAGCTTGCTGTTAAGATATTGATCTGAGCTTGGAAATCATTTTAGGGGGTTTTCTAACATAGATTACTGATTTTATGCTCTTGTTTTTCAGATTAATCAAAACATTGTACTTAAGCTTATATCTCTTCTTATTCTTTGATTTTTCTTAAGATTTGATTGATGATTTTGAGCTCTGTTGGAGCTGAGATCACTGTCCAGAACCTACAAATCATTTAAGAGCTCTCTCAGGTGTTTTCTAAACTCTAAACTTGTTAGTTACCTCGTTTTAATGATTAATCAAAGTATGTTGTTAAAGATGCATGCTTTGTGTGCTTTGGTTAATATGTGTGGCCAAATTAATTTTCAGTTAAGGATTGTTTTGTAAATGAACGAAGTGAGCTTTTGTCTATGATTAAAGGACTAATTTTTTTTATTGAAGGGATGAACCATCTGATTTTAAGTTGGCCACTTAAGAAAAGATTAAAAGAAGATCTAAAACTTAAGAAATCAACTTAGGTTGTTGGAATAATAATTAAACAATTCAAATTAATCATTCTACGATCAAACCTTGATTATTTGTTAGAGTTTATGCTTTGAGATTATATTCCTAATCTTAAAGCCTATTAACTTAATTTAATGTATGACCAAACTTTAAATTAGGATTAATAGAGAAAAAGGTGTAATCTTAACTATGCTTTGTCTTAAATTTGTGAAGATACTATAAATTTCTCCCTAAAAATGTTAATTGCTCAATTAATTTATTGAAAACCTAATCCTTAGCTAATTTCCATAATTTGGTAATTTTTGTTATTTTTTAAATAATTTAGAAACCATTTTCCATTATTTGAAGCAAGTTAAGTTAAACTAGTATTTTCTGGCTTTTTAATCAATCATTTGGAATTTTCTAGATAATTGTAAGCTAATTGAATTAATAATTCTTGAATATCCCTATAGGACCAACACTTAGAATCTTAAAAACACTCTATGATATTACTTGTTTGATAGGTACACTTGCCTACACGTTGGTTAAATTCAAAGTAAAAATTGTTCAAAAGGTTAAGTCACCTAACCAACAACACTCTGCTTAAGGCCTTTAAGTTCTCTTTAAACTTATATAACTTTTAAAAAAAATTTTGTTTGCTAAAACCTTATACATCTAGTTTCATTCCCTTAATGACAACTTCATTATACACTCACAATTTGGAAAGGAAATTCAAAGTTTTGAATAAGAAGCGTTTGGAATTCTTGGAAGAGTAATTATGTATCTATACATGATAATGACGATATTATTAGTTATTAAATAGAGAAGACAGCTTTACTCTGTTGAAGTTTAAAGAATCAAATATAATTTACTAGAGCCCGAACTATTTTCCTCATTAGGAATATATTTCCATTCTACTTATTGCACTAAGTATAGTAGCTGCCATCTTGCCTTTGATCTGTTATTCCTAAGTTGGTCATGCATGACTTAAATTGTTTGAAAAATCCATGCATCTTGAAACAAAATCATATTTTTTGACAAAAAGGTACAATTAAAGTCACCAAGAACAATCTGTGGACAGTTTGTTCCATTCTTCAACCCTTATAGCTTCTTGATCTATAGTGAGTTTCTTTGGAAGACCAAGTTTTTACATATATTAGAGAGAAGCAAACTTTGATTAGACTATGTTTTCAGTGGATGGCTTGATCAATAATTTAACATTTAGCAATTGTTAATATATAAGGATCATATGCTATTAGAATTCTTCCATCATAGTGATGCTGGTGGTTGGAAACAATCTTCCAGTTCTTATGCAAAAATGAAAGATTTCCACTATGTTCATCTTTTATTTTTTAAATTTAAAAAAATGGCCTATTTTTTCTTAAAATAGTCAATAGCCCTAACATTTAATATTATAACTGACATTATTAAGGGGATGAGGTAGTTAAAAGTACTGTGTTTTTTTCCTTGGAACTAATCTGAACTCCTCTTGATTTTTAGGTTATTTCTCATTGTTTTTGTTTTTGTGAGAAGATCCATCAAGTACCAGTTTGCTATTCTACTTAATTTCACTATTAGGTGCATAATTTAATGTGTTTTCAATTGTGAATTGATTTATAGTTACCCCTCTTTTGATGT
Organism: Pinacopodium congolense; assembly: GCA_028565735.1. Classification (NCBI taxonomy): domain Eukaryota; kingdom Viridiplantae; phylum Streptophyta; class Magnoliopsida; order Malpighiales; family Erythroxylaceae; genus Pinacopodium; species Pinacopodium congolense. Next base: position 11,030 of record JAOXYD010060000.1, read on the forward strand.
TTGAAAATTCAATTTATGTGTAATTTATATGTTGATGTGAATGACTAAGGAAATGTGCAAAAAGATTCAGGGAAGAAGCCATCTTAGGAGATAAATGGCTATTGGACTTTAACCATCATTAATCCCCCTTTAAACCCATGTTAAATTATCTATTTTTAGGAGATGAACAATGGATATAGATGGCGTCATTGATAACTGAATTTAAGGATCGTTGAAGGACATAGACACAGTTTTCCAATTGGATCGTCAAAAATTATCTAATAAATTGCATCCCATTAGAGTCAATTTGTAGTAAACATTACCCCTATAAAAAGAAGTACCCTTAAGATTAAGAAACAATTTTTTAAAAGTAGAAATTGTTAGTTTTCCAAGAGATTTTCTCTCTCTAGTTGATGTTTTTCTCTTTGTTTTGGAGATGCAAGCTTACTTTTAAGGATTATAGAGTTGAAACACGTGATTTAAAGTTAGATAATTTTTTGGAGCTTAATTTAGTGCTTTCTGTACTCTTTATTTCAAGTCATCTCCTAATTTGTTTAAATTATTTCATGAACATGTTGCTTTAAGTTCTATTCCTATTTTTCTTTGATTCAAATGTATTTCTAATCACATTTTTAGCTAAGGTAACGTTATTAATTGGATTAATTAAGTTCATTCACATGCTTGGAGGATGATATTTATTTATTTGAGTACTTAATGCTTATTCTAACTTGATCACTCATAATAAAGTCATTAGATAGCCTTAGATCTTAGACATTCTTCCTTAATTACTGACAATTAATAAGCAATGTGATTTAAAATAGTGCATGACCATTGTCTAGTTAATCATGACGATGTTAATCGTGAAATAAGGGATTTTACGATTAGACTTCTTAATTTTGATGTCTATTACCTAAGTACGCTAGTGGATTAAACCACAAGATAGAACCAATAGAGATAAGAAATTAACTTAACTAAAACTGTGTATTGATTTCGTGAAGATAACCTAGATCACGGCATCACAAACTTTATAAGCTTAATTGAATCATTGAACATCCAAACCTTAGCTAATTAATTCAATTTGGTAATCCTTTAAGTTCATTCTTGATCTCCATTCCATTGATTGGAAGCCTTTAGTTAGTTTAGTAGTTTAGTTTCATAATTAATTTCATCATTATTTAGAACTCTTTAGATAATTGTAATCTAAGAGACTTAGTACTTATTATATTTTTCCTCCCAAGATTGACAATTTTAACTCATTTTGAATCCATTATTTTTTTTATTGGCACATATACTGTTAATATTGTCTTAAGTTTACTATTGAAATTTTCTATTAAAAGACTAAAATTTGATTTAATCTTACCTAGACCATACAACAAGCTTTTGGTGTCTTTGCTAGGGAAAAATCACTAGTAATACTAGAAATATATTAGTTTCAATTACTCTAGAATTCGTAAATATTATTTATATTGCTTTTCCTTTTATTTTTTTCTCTTTTGTTTTGATTAGTTAGCATTTTGTTTCATTTAGTTCTTTTCTACGTTAACCCAAAGCTTATGCATAACTTTCATAGAGAAATTTTAGTCAAGATTAAGTAAAAATTAAAAATGGAACATCATGAGCACTTAATTGCACAACCTCAAGAAGCCTATAGAGAATGAACCTTGATGAGGTTAACTATATGAAATAAGAGTAGACTTATAGCTAACATTGTTAGGCCTAGGATAGACTCTGATGCCTTTGTGTTCTTTTCTTTTCTTTTCATTTTATGCTCCTTGTTGTACTTTGATCATATTTCTTATAGTGGAGCATGGTTTGCTTTTATCTTGTCTCTAGTAATTCAATCTTTGCTTTTAAGATTTTCAATCTGTTGCATTTTCAATGTTTAATGAACACTTTAACAAATCAAATCTCGATATTTAATATTATAAGGATGTATTCCTTTCCCTTCTCCCCCATTTTATTTAAGCTTTACTTTTTATTTTATGAAAATTGAGCACAATCCTCAATTTAAATGTTGGGGTTGGGGAGGAGGGGGGAGGGGATAGTATGTTATCACACTTATAAATATATGTCCACAAACTCATCATTTTATTATTTTTTTCAATAGTATATTATTTTAGAAATTTTTTTTGATTTTATCTATATCATTGAACATTTTTCCTTTTGAGTTTGATTATTTTGATTATTTGAGATGTTTTATGATTGGTTATGAATGTTAATGATCAAATGCTTTTAAATTATTTTATGTTTTGGATAATAGATACCTAATGATCATTATGACTTTTTGTGTCTAGAATGCATATTTCTCAGTGATTGGTGCCTTCTTGCAAACGTGTTCATCATCTTATTTAAGTTAAAATCAAAAACAAAAAGCAAAAAAAATATGTGAAATAATTGAGTAAGTTTTCACTCACTTTGCTAGCTTCTTTCCTTTAATTAGTAGTCAGTTGATGTGAGGCGACTTAGTTACATAACTGAAAATGTTTATAATAAGATGTTCACCTTCGCTTACAAAGACTAAGTGACTTTTCAACCAAGTCTTTAAAAGCCAACATTTTTTGTTTAGGTTTTGATGTGCTTAATGAATAAAAGGTGTGGAATCATCTAATCTGAGTATATTCATTTTACATATGGAATATATTTTTATGATTTAGGTTGATTGAAGAAGTATAAAGCGATTTAATTTAATTTAATTTGTGAACTTATATGATTAATTGGTTATATAACAGGTTAATGGTTCACTATGCTTGATTGATTAAGGAAGCCTTTTCAATGGTTATGTTTGATGAGTTTAAATCATTTTTTCTATGCTTATATTTTATTTTGAGGCAGATTATGGATTAGTTTGCACGAGGACAAGTAAATACTTAATTATGGGGGAATTGTTAGGTGTATAATTATATGTATGATCAGTAGTGCATTCTTTTTCAGTTCTTCATCCTTATTCAACCTGATAATTAGAATACTTTCAAGTAATGTTTTCTTCTGTACAGTCTCAACACGAATCCTTGTATATTTAAGTCTATTCACTAATGATATACCTTCATCCACATATAGTGGTTCACTTCATAACTAACTAAATAGTTGAGGCCTAAGTTAGAACAATATTATAATGGCACGTTATGGATTTGAACACAAAAAGACATATGTTTTAGTTACACTTCCTTAAATTTAAAGCTTGGTTTTCATTTTTGCAAGAATAAGGTTTTATTATAGGCATGCCATAAACTAGTCTATATAATTTTTTGCGTATTTGTTTCTGAGTTCAATTTGAGTAAGTAAAGATTTGGTTATTTAATATAACATCCTCTAAACCCCATTTTCTCTACTACTCCATAACTCCTTGCTTTATAACTAGAAAGCCACTCTCTTAACTTTAAAGAATCCTACCATGCATATGGTTTATCAAACTGAATCTTACTTTAGAACCTCTAAAGGTGAAAGCAACTATAATGGATCAGTTATTGGCTAATAGGTAAAATAATAATGGCTTTCCATATCCAAGATTCGATTAATCTAGATGTTCTTCTTAATTGACTATTACCTAAGGTTTTCCCATCACTGTGTTTTTCTATAGTGTTTGAAGGAGTGAGATTTAAAGTTCACAGGAATTGGAATGTGAGAAGGGAGCATGATAGAGTGGAGTTGGAAGAGAATATACTACAAATTTTGTTAATTTGATTTTATCATTTATATTGAAAATTAAAATTTTGTTTTAATTTTAAATTTCCAAATATGTTTTTCAAAATTGCTCTAAAAATTTATACATTAAACTTAATCCATATAAAATTTAAATTGAATAAGAATTAGAATCTTTTTCTAGTTTGTTTCTATAGTGTTTGGTGTTTGTCACTAAGTTTTGGACATTAGAACTTGGTTGTTTAATTCATTAAACATGTATTGCTATTTTCATAAATATAAAATTATATTATTTTATCTATATTATTTTTACTTTTTTCAAAGAAAGGATAGATTATATCTTGATTGATTTTTTTATGTTCTATTAAAAGTTTTGATTATATTTTAGGCTAAGTTTTTTAAAAGATTTCCTAAATCCTCATCGATGCCCTTAGTGTCTTGTTTTGAAATTGAAGTTTTCATTTCCCAACATCCTTGATTCTTTTTCTTTTAGAAAATTTCTCTAGTTACATGCAAATTGATTGAGATTATGACTACAATTGAATCATTTGTTTTTAATAATTATTTTCTTTATAACTTTTAAGAAAGATGGGCCTTATATTCTTTCAAATTCATGTGATAAGGTCCTTTATTCACAACAAAATTTTGAAAAATAGAGAATTTTTTTTAAATTAGTTATACTAACATTTGAAAACTAATTACATTAAATCTTTTTAACATGTATATATTTCATTAAAAAAAAGTTAGTTGTTCATTAAAAAAGTCTAGAAATAAATTAGGGAATCTTATATATATATATATATAAAGGAAAAGACTGGAAAATTCTACCAGAAGAATTCTTTAGTAAATCAAGCTTCGTACCTGATGCCTCTAGGTCAATAAGTAGTGTAGTAGTGGCATCATTAAGTAGAACTTACAAGACTATTTGCTAAAAGGAACATTCCTATTCATGGCATGTAAAAGAGCCTAAGTTTTAATTAAAAAAGAAACCAAGAATCTCAAATAAACAATACCACAAAGCGTAATAAGACAACTACACCTATGGCTATAGTAGAGCCTATGTGAGTTCAAGTTGTCCATCCTTAAGAATTGCAACTATCAGTGGATTCCTATCTCTATTATATAGCCTACTCAAACGAGGAATGATCGGATAATTGATTAAAGTAAATAAACGCAACTTCTAAACATAAATTCACAAAATATCTCCCTAGAATTAGTAATAATTATGAAGTTAGGATATATGGTTTCATATTCATTATTTAACCTTGATTTAACATTTTTCTAGATTTTATTTTACTGTAGGTTCCATAAAGTAAATCACATTTTCTCTCAAGTTATGTAATTATATTGAATTTGATAAACCAAGAAAAAGTTCTCCCTATCTCAATCTATTAATTCAATGTATTAAATTTTCTATAGAACTTATTGTTTAAATAAACCTCACACCTAATCCAAACATCTTATGTAAGCCTATATTTAGGTCTCTATCAAAGATGAATTGTTTAGGGGTTTAATTTAAAAAATACATTCAGTTTCTCAACAAAACATATACAATCATGTCATTGGAATTGAGGTTTACATCCACATAACACTAAAAAAAATTTCATTGATTCTATAAACAAATCCAACATAATCTAGAAATTTAATGTTAAACCAATAAAACAATGAATACTTCATCCTTAGTTCATAAAAAACTAAATCCTATGAAATAATTAATTCCAATATGTAGTAGAAATCATAACAACTATATGGAGAGAGGATAAAGAGAAACCTATATTTGTATGCCCTAATTTCCTTGAGTCCTTAAAGATTCTTGCTTTAAATCCTATCTTTGAACTTTGATTTGTGTGTTTAAATCATTTTTTCTATTTTAATTTTATGAAAAAAATCTTGGAGCTGCTTAGAGCTTGAGTTCTCTCCATAAGGGCTGCTTGGAGCTTACAAAGGCAAGAGCTATCCCAAAATAAACTAATTTAAGTAAAAAAAAACATTTCACCAAAACAAAGTCACAAACAGAGTCATGACTGTGACTCTGCTTGATTGTCCCCAAAATATATATCTTTTAGGAATGATTTTATGATGATTATATTGAGTTTAATGGAAACAATCTAAATGATTATGTGTATATCTAGTTAATCCTTGGAATAAAGATGTTGCTTATTAGTTTTCGATGATTCATGTTTTATTGGACTTAGTGAACATGTTTAGCCACTTTTAAAGTTAGAAGAGATATGGAATCAATTTGAGGAGTTATAAAATTAAGTTATGAAGTTCTAAATCAAATATTTAAGGCCATAGGACAAAGTCATGAAGAGTGAATTAAGAGAAGAACAAGAGAAGCTAAAACAAGCCATAGCTCAAGCGTAAGGAATTCGATGAGAAACTAAATTCACTTTTTGAGTTGGAATGGTTTTTGGAATAAATTTAAGGAGTAAGAACATCATGTTATTGAGTTTCACACCATATTTCAAGGCCAAAGGATGAGCAACGAAGAGATTGTAGCAGAAAGACTAAGAAGAGATGAAAACTAGAAAAAAAAATAGTTATAAAACTACAGCTTGGGGCACACTTTATAGCCTAGGTCATGTAAATTATCTAGAGAGAACTATGGGGTGGGACACAAGATGTGTAACGGTTATGGTTCTACCTAACCCTACTTGATTTTTAAATCTAATCTTCATCTTTTCTCATAACTTCTTGCCTTTTGAACACTTATAGCCGCTACAAAGACCCTAAAGGTGAATTCTAAGCCATCTTAACAAGGATTTGAAGCAAAAGTAAAGGAGGAAATAGGATCAAAAAACCAAGAAAGTTAAGATCATATTGGTTTTAGAACAATAATCATAGAGGAGTTAAAGGATTTAAGCACCATTAACATGGGCCTTTCTGTCCTATCTTTCATTATGTTATTATTATTTTCTTTTTCTTTGGGATTTAATTTTCTCATAGGATTTGGATTGTTATAGAACATGAGATATAGTATTACATTGTTTTCTTTGATTTAATTTGAATTTCTAGGTTTATTTAAATTACCCATAGAGTTAATTGATATTGATTTTTTTTAATATTTCAGACTATGTAAATTCCATTCCAAGTATATGATTTCATATGTTTAGAAGGACCAAATTCAATATATGATTAGATCGACCATAGGTGATGCATCTTACGTGGAATCTTTCACCATAGGCTTACTTGATATGTCCAAATTAGGTGTCAACACATTTAAAATATATTCCATAAAACTTAGTAATGCATTCAATTGATGAATTAAGATAGAATGACCAATAGCTTGATTTGTTAAATTGAATAGGAATTATTTGTCCTAACTATGAGCTTGTAATTCAATTTATGGGACCTATGATCTAAGATAATATGGAGAGTCTATTAAATGAAAGCTAGGTAATGAATATAAATGCATCTTAGGGGCATTCACATTTTAGAGTGTTTTGGTTTATTAGGGCTTTCTAATCCTTACTATATTAACCATTTTTTCTTTATTTTTCCTTTTATGTTTAATTAAAGAAATTTCTTTCCTTAATCTTATGTTTGAGTGTTAAAGTTAAGTTAGTTGACGTAATGATATGGCAAGGTAATCAACAACAAGGTCACTAGTGGCAAGATGAGCAAACTTTGGCCAATAGGTGGAGAACTGATGGTATGGTTTACGATAACCATTGAAGCAACACCTACAACTCACCCTAGATTGATTTTACTTATTTTGGGCAACCTCCACTGCACTATTATCAACAAGTAGAAGAATCAAGGTTGAAAGAGACCTCTATCTACAACTTGATAGATCAAGTTGAGTTACTCGTTCAACAAGAAGAAGAATCAAGGTTGAGAGAGTTATTAATTAAGGTTATATTTGTAACAAAAGCCTATTTGAGGTTGTAGAGACTTCCCTAAAATTTTGACAACATAGGCAGGGCACCTAGCTAAATTAATTATTAAACAAGAGTGTGCAAGTATGCCTACCATTTATAAAAGTAAAGCCAAAGGAGTGAGATAAGGATGATTTTATAACAAGGGAGGAGGAGATAATAGTTGATGTGGATAAGGATGCAGAAGCAATTTTTGATGTTTTAATTATTAAGGAAGAAAAGCAAGTACCTCTATACTTTGATTTTATTAGTATAAAGATTTCTAACTATAGGTAGAAGATGGGATAACAAGATCTATTTCTAAGGTAGCTAACATAGTCTAAAGGAGGTGAAAACTTAGGCATTAAATGGTAGGTTTTACAGCTCATGTATTCTTAGTAAAATATCTAGTATTTGAGAAAATCGATCGAATTAAGGTCAAATTAAAATACCTTAAGAAGAGATTGTTAGGAGGCAATCCAACATTATTTAATATATTTATATTGATTTATATTATTATTATTATAACTTGTTGCATGTAGGACTACATTTTGGCATATTTTATTTATTTGTACTTGTTTTGTATTGGTTTAGTTTGGTTTGGTGTTATTGAGCCATGCGATGTTTCAATCTTAGTTTTGATGATAAAAAATATAATTGTTACTAATTATTTAAGTTTATATAATAAAATTCAAAGATAGGTTTATTAAGTGGATGATTCTACACGGAAAGGTTGAAGCTTGAAGGAAAAAATTGAGTTTAATGGAATAACAAGGGATATGGCAGTTTCAAGACCTTAGTTAGGTTGTTTTAAAAGAGTTTTTAAGTTTTACATATTGTTCATTTGATTTAAGGTCCTAATTTTATCATGCATTGCATATATCTTTTGAAAAGGTTGCATATATTTTCATTTCATAAGTCAATTATTGTTTTTTAAGTGTTTGAATAATTTTAGACATTCATATGGTCTCAAATAATGTTTTAAAACTTGTTTGAAGTCTTGATTAATGTTAGGAAAGTGTTTGAAAAGGATTGGATTGAATTAAAGTTTGTTTTGAGTTTTTTGGGCTATAAACGACGGTTGAGCATGAGTTAAACAATGCTAAATCTAGGGGATCATTTAACCCTTATTTCTCGGAGAGCTCAGCGTTGGTTAAGAAGGACCTTAATAGCACCATTGAGCTCTCCAGCTATCTCCATTGAGATCCCTATCTTTAATAACTAGTTTTGAGTTTTGTTTTTTGTCTCCCAAACTACTAATTTTATTATCAAATGTCTCTAAACCTTTACAAACCCTATATATGTCATTTCTAAACACTTCCATCAGTTTTTTATGCTCTCTAAATAAGTTTACACATTCAAAATCTCTCAAACCTCAAAGCTGCCTCCATTTACACTATTCTTGGTTCATTCTCTTCTCTCTCCTTTTTTAATCCTTTTCTAGGGTTGAGAAATTATTGATTTTAGTGTATTTAAGTTTTCTAGAGTTTTTTTAATATTTGTATCATATTTTAGGGAGCTTATGTCATTTGTTTTGAGATGACATTTTTAGTTACATTAAAGCTACCTCTATTTATTTGGTTCTTGCTTTAATCATGATTTTAACTATCTAAATCAGTTTGTGGGTGTTTGATTTTGTTGTCCTTAGATTTTTTATGAGTTCAAGTATTTAATAGATCAATTTTGTGCATCATTAAGTGTTTATATTGGCATATTCAAGCTTATAAAGTAATAAAAATCATAATTACCTAGTTTTATATATGCTTATGTAGTGATAAACATCATAACTAACCAAATTTACATGTTCTAGCATTCTTCCACATATTTGAGTGCCTAAATCCAAATGTTTTGCTTCCAAATTTCTATATTTTGTTTGTTTAAGTCCTCAATGGTTTCATTGATTATTATATAACTAAATTTTTAGACACTTATTTGATTGTTTGGAAGCAATTACATTCACTTATAAGAAAACTGTCTAGATTTGGTGTTTATCATTTTTCGATCTAACTTCCATCATATGTTTACATTTTTAGTGCATCAATTCTAACACATTAAGTTTGTTTAAGCTTTTAAGTGCATCATAGTTTAATCATAATATTTATTGAAAGCTAGGTCCCCTAGTTTAACTATGCTTCAAGTGAAACACCTCTTTAGGTGTATTATAAGGGGATTATTGAACTGTTTGGTTAGGTAATTTGGTAAAGGCTCCTCTTCCCCATAAAAAGATTTATCAAAGGGTTATTGTTCACCTTAAACAAGAAGATTGTGTCTTGTAATGGTTATTCTTCACCCTAGAAGAAGATTGTATTTGTTTTTTATTAGTTAGTAGAAGTTCCAATAAATAATTAGAGAAGACATAGTCTATCTTTAGTGTAGGTGAACCTTTATAAATCTCGATGTCTTTCTCTACCCTTGTCTCTTTACTTATTACTTGTTGTGTAGTTTGGTTATTGGTTTAAATGTTATCAAATTGGCATTTACATTTTCATATCATATTAGGTTGAATATTTATTTATTTATTTCATTGGTTTAAGTTGTTAGTTTAAATAGTTCAAAATTATAATCATTAATTAACCCCCTTGAGTTTATCAGAGCCTAGCTAATTTATAGCAAAATTATGAGCAAGCATCCAAAATGGCACATTTGGTAGGTTCATCTAGTTATAAGGGTTAAGGCGCCTTTTTTTTATACGAATGAGTACTTGTACTAAAAAACTAGGGTGAAGTTTTTCCTTCAAGCTAAAAGTGGTAAATTATGGGATATAGTGGGTGAAGGGCCATACATTCCCCCTAAGATGATGAAAGATTGTTTTCACTAAATAGTAGATCTGTTCATATTTTTTTTATGCATTAAGTAAAAGTAAATAAATAAAGTGTCCATATTTGAAACGACTAAAGACATTTGGAATAATTTAGAGGTTAGTCATGAAGGTGCTAACAAAGTGAGTCAAAAGCAAAAGAGGATGAAGCTTCATTAATAAGGGAAGAACTTGGTATTCAAAGCCAAGAAAGATGAGTCTAGTGAGGAAGGGAGCTCTTTGAAAGATTTTGATGATGACATAGCTCGCCTCGCTAGAAAGTTCAACAAATTTTTGAAGAAGAAGGCACACTACAAGAGAAAGTCTACTAATGGTGTCTATTTTAAATGTAGGAAATTGGGCTATTTAAAGAGCCATTGCTCACTTCTCAAGGAAAATGAGAAGGATGAAAGAAGTATTAAGAAAGAAACAATGGAGAAGAAGGATGAAATGGAAAAGAAAGCCTTAAAGAACTTATGGGAGACAAAAATCGAAGAGGAAAGTGATAAATCCAAAAATGAAAACACAAAATTTTGCCTCGTGTCTTTCAAAGATGAGATACCATCTTCTTCCCATTCTAATGATGGTAAGAATAAGAACATTGTTGTAGATGTAGGTCTGATCTATGATGAATTGGTTAAACTTTTAGAACATGCTAACTTAATAAGGAGGAAACTATTCTCCAAACATAAGGAATGCATGAGGTTGATCAATGATCTTAGACTAGAGAATGAGAAGTTAAAGAATGATTTGCATACTTTAGAATCTAAGAGTGTGGAGCTTGATGATGATAAAAAGAAGATGGATGAAAATGATTCCTTAAATAATGAGGTAAAATGTCTTATAGAATCATTAGAAAATTTTACCAAAGGGAAAGAAAAACTTGATAACATGCCAAGAGTCCAAAGGGCTTCCAATGATGGCTTAGGCTTTACTCAAGGGATTGGAATACCTAATGCCAAGACTATTTTTGTGAAGGAAAAAATTTGGATCAAGAGCATGTTATTAGGCCATCCTTTGATAATGATGCATCATCTTTAGGACTCAATCTAAGAATATCTATCATGCTTTTATGTATGCGTCAAGATCTACATATAGAAGAAATGTGCAAGCACACAAGAAAAGACATAGCTTCTTTACAAATGAAAAATCATCATATAATGCATATAGGTCATAATCTATGCACATTTGTTCTACACTTTCACATGCACATCCTATACATACTCCAGCATCAAAAAATATTTCTTACACTCATCTTAGGCAAAGATTTTGACAAAGAAGAACTTTTTGAAATGTTAAATCAAGATTTACACATAGGAACAAATTTAAACTAATCATGCATTTTCATGAAGATACATATGTTTGTGATTATTGCGGTTGGTTTGGTCACTTAGAATTTTTTTTTTGATAAATTATCTAAGTTTTTTAGTTTGTCAAAGGCTATTGGTAAGAGGGTTGAAAATATCTATACTATTGACTTGAATAATCTCTCTAACCAAAACATTGAGTGCTTAATTTCTATTAATGATGATGCTTGGATGTCGCATAAGAGATTAGGTCATGCTAACACATTTCAAATCTTTTCAACAAGGAGATAATGAATGGCCTACCTAGAATGAAGTTTGAAAAAGAAAAAAATTTATAATGCATGTTAAATGGGCAAGAAAACTAAAGCTTTATTCAAGAAGAAAAATATGGTAATAACTATTAAACCTTTTGAATTATTAAATGTGGATTTATTTGGATCATCTAGAATTGCAAGTTTAAGTGGTAAATTGTAGGCATATGTGATTGTTGATGATTATAATAGATTTACATGGCTATGTTTCTTATGAGTAGAGATGAATGTTTTAAAACTTTTTTTAAAATTTGGAAAAAGAGTTCAATTGGAAAAGGGCTACATTATTCCTTCAATTAGAAGTGATCATAGTAGATAATTTGAAAAGGAATTTTTTAAGCATATTGTGAAGAAAATGACATTTTTCATAACTTTTCAACTCCTAAAACTCCTTAAAAAAATGAAGTTGTTGAGTGGAAGAACAAGACTTTCCAAGAAATGGCTAGAACCATGTGGAATGAATATTGTGTTCCTAAATATTTTTGGGAAAAAGCCATTACATGTGCATGTCATCTATCTAATAAAGTCTACATACGGCCTTATATAGATAAAACTTCATATGAACTTTGGTATGGAAAGAAACTAAAGGTAAGTTATTTCAAAGTTTTTAGTTGTAAATGCTTTATTTTGAATCTTAGAGATAATTTGGGTAAATTTGATTCTAAATCAACAGAAGGTATTGTTGGTTATTTTTTTACTAGTATAGCTTATAAGGTCTTTATTATGAGGACTATGATAATTAAAGATACAATGCATGTTGTGTTTGTTGAATCTAATCCTTTTGATATCAAGAAGAGTATTAGTGACGATGATATGGGTTTATCCAAAGATTTGGAGAGGTTATGTTTTAGAGAGCTTAAAGAAGACACTTTAGATATCCAACCATCACCTAATGAGCCTATTGTTGAACCATGAGAGGAGGTTAGGAGAGATGGGAGCTTACCAAGGGAGTGGAGAATTAAAAAATATCATCCCTACAACCAAATTATAGGTAAAGTAGGAAGAAGGTAGCAACTAGATTAACCTTTAGATATTTATCTAATATGGCTTTTATTTCCAACATAGAAGTTAAAACCATAGATGAAGCCTTAAGTGATAATAGTTAGATTTTAACTATATAGGAAGAGTTTAATTAATTTGAAAGGAATAAAGTATAGACCTTAATACCTAGTCCTATCATTAAATTATTGATTCTAATCTTAGTTTTGATGATAACAAAACATTATTATTACTAATAATTTAAGTTCTTATTATGAAATTCAAAGATAGGTTTATTAAGTAGATGATTCTATATGGAAAGCTTGAAGCTTGAAGGCCAAAATGAAGTTAATGGAGGAATAAGGAATATGGCAACTTTAAGACCTTAGTTAGATTGTTTTAAAGGTTTTTATAAGTTTTACTTATTGGTCATTTGATCTAAGGGCTCAATTTTATCATGAATTGCATAAATCTTTTGAAAAGGTTGCATATATATTCATTTCATAGGTAAATTATTGCTTTTGAAGTGCTTAAATCATTTTGGATATTCATATAGTCTGAAATAATTATTTAAAACTTATTTAGAGATTTGATTAATGCTAGGAAGGCATTTTAAAAAAATTAGATTTGAATTGAAGTTTGTTTTGTGTTTTCTAAGCTATAAATGAAGGTTGATCATAAGTTAAACAATGCCAAATATAGGGGGTTTTTAACCCTTAATTCCTAGAGATCTCAACAGTGATTAATCAGGGACCTCAATGACATCGTTGAGCCTCCCTAGGTACCGTCATTGAGGTCCTTATCTTTAATGGCTTAATTTATTTTTATCTTTGAAATGGCTAGTTTTGCTATCCAATGTCTTTAAACTCATGATATTCCCATATATTTCATTTATAAACACTTCTATCAGTTATTTATGCTCTCTAAATAAGTTTAAAAATCCAAATCTCTCAAACCTCAAAGCTACCTCCATTTTCACTTTTTTTAGTTCAATCTCATCCCTCTTTATTTTAATTTGTTTCTAAGGTTGCAAAATTATGGTTTTCTATTTATTTAAGGGATCTATATTTTTTTTTAATCTTTCTCTCATGTTTTAGGGAGCTTATTTCATTTGTTTTGAGCTAAAAATTTTAATTATATTAAGGCTACCTCTGTTTAGCCTACTCTTACTTTAATCACGATTTTAACTATTTAAATCAGTTTCTAGGTGTTTGATTTTCTCGCCCTTATTTTGATAAAGTGTTTCATAGATTAATTTTGTACTTCATTAAGTGTTTATATTAGCATATTCAAGCTTATAAAATCATAAAGAACATAATTGTCCAGTTTTGCATGTTCTAGCTTTTTTCCACGTATTTCTATTCGTTTAAGTATTCAAGGGTTCCATCAATTATATAATTGATTTTTAATGGCTTATTTGATTGTTTGGAATCAATTATATTCACATCCATCAAAACTGTCGGGATTTGGTGTTTATCATTTTCAATCTAATTTACATCAGATATATTCACATTTTTAGTGCAACAATTCTTCCTTATTATGTTTGTTTAAGCCTTCAAGTGCATTATAGTTTAATCATATCATTTATTGAAAACTAGAATCCTTAGTTAAATTACATTTTAAGTGAAGAACCTCTTTAGATGTATATTGCTACTTATAAGGGGATTGTTGAACTATTTGGTTGGGTAATTTTTCAAAGGCTCCTCTTTGTCATAAAAAGATTTGTGAAAAGGTTACTCTTCAGCTTTAATAAAAAGATTATGTCTTATAAGGGTTACTCTTCACCCTAAAAGAAGATTGTATTTATTTCTTATTTGTTAGTGGAATTTCCAACAAGCAACTGAAGAGAGTGCATAGTTTATCTTTGAGGGAGGAAATTCTCTATAAATCTTGGTGCCTCTCTCTACCCTTATATCTTTCCTTTCTCTACCCTTATCTCTTTACTTATTGCTTATTGTGTAGTTCAGTTACTGGTTTAATTGTTATCAAATTGGCATTTATATTTACATATCGTAATAGTTTAAATATTAGTTTAGTGATTATATTCATATTAAATTGGTTTAGGTTGCCAGTTTAAATAGTTTAGAAAATTTTAATCACTTAATTCACTCCCCCCCCCCAAGTGCCATTTAGGGCTTATAAGTTCCTTGTGATTAAACTAATTAAATTAAGACCAACTTTTAAGGAAAGTCCAATTATCAACAAGTAATATAGTGAATTTTAAAGTTCGAGTGTCGATCTCGTGGGGAAAATATTATAATTACTAGATCACTTAAATTATAACTATTTAAAAGGCTTCAACTAATTGATTTTAAAATGGGAGACAACTTAAATTAATCTAAAAAATCAAATTATAGAAAAAATAGATCAAGTTTTAAGGATTTCCAAATGATAATAAATAGCTAAGGTTCAAATTTTCAATGAATCAATTGAGTTTCTAAGGTTTATAATGCTTGATCTAGGGTATCTTCACAAATTCAAGACAAAGCTATGTAGTTAAGTTAATGCCTTATCTGCAATGTTGTAAAAACCAGACCGGATATCGAACTGGTAAAGGAAGAGATTAAAGGTTTAAAGGTTCAACTGGTATAAAATCATTATAAAATCGGTATTGAACTAGTGTAAAATAATAAAATGTGTAAATTATTAATATATTTTTTTGTTAATCTTTTACTAAATTATAATATAAAAAATATATTATATTAAAAACTTTCATTTTAATATTTATTATTTTAAATAAAAATATATAACAAAAATTATAAAATAAATAAATAATATCATATAAGAATTA
>JAOXYD010060001.1:0-13010 GCA_028565735.1 Pinacopodium congolense
TCTTTTAATCAATTAATTTAGAATTTCCTAGATAATTGTAATCTAATTAATTTGGTAATTAACTTAAGAATTCCATACATTTTTCCCCGTGGTTTCGTCACTTGGAGTCTGAAAATTACTCCACTTTATTACTTGTTCGATCTATGCACTTGCCTTTCATCACTTTGGTTTTCGCTTAATCTCATTTTGGTTTTTAAAGTAAAATCGGTTTAAAGAACTCTCATTTTCAATGATTCAACCAATAAACAACAGTAGACAAAGCTAAAACAGAAGTCATTGAAAAACTTCCACCACTAAGCAACGTCAAGGTTGTTAAAGCGTTTTTAGGACATACAAGATTTTATCATCAATTCGTTAAAGATTTCTCTCTTATTGCCTGACCCCGAGCTAATTTATTAGTCAAAGATGCACCTTTTCACTTTAATGCTAATTGTTTAATTGATTTTGATAGGTTGAAGGAGTTACACATATCAACACCAATAATAACTTCACCAAATTGGTCTCTGTTGTTCAAAATCATATGTAATGCCATTGACTAAGCATTGGTGGTGAGTTCTAGGAGAGTAGAAGGATAAGATCCTACATGACATCTACTACGCTAGTAAAACCTTGATAAGAGAACAACTGAATTACATAACAAGTAAAAAGGAATTATTAGCTATGGTGTTTGCATGCAAAAAATTTCAATCATACCTTTTAGTCTTAAAGGTAATTGTTCATACAAATCATGTTGCTCTAAGATACCTGTTCTTTAAGAAGAATGCAAAACTAGGGCTTATTCAGTAGGTATTACTTTTATAAGAATTCAATACAGAGATTCGAGACAAAAAGAGAGCGGAGAATGTGGTGGTGGACCACTTATCACATCTAGAAGGAGGGAAGATGCAACCTAGTAAGGATATTAATGAAAAATTCCTTGACAAATCCTCGATGTTAAAAAATCATCTTTTCTTTCCATGATTTATTGATATAGAAAAATATATTGTAGGTGATATACTTCCTCATTATCTATCTTATCAACCAGAAAAAAACAAATTTTGTTTGTTTTTTTAGTAGCTTATGCGCTGGAATATGGGTTCTTTTGGCTTGGGTTATTCAAGGATGCGTATAAGTATGTCAAGAATTATGATTGATGCTAGTGAGTTGGAAATATTCTAAGTGAGATGAGATGCCTTTTCTAGCCTTATATAAGTGAAGGTTTTTGATGTCTAGGAGATTGATTTTATGGCACCATTTCCATATTCACTTATGAACACTTATATCTTGGTAGGTGTGGATTACATCTCTTGATGGGCAGAAGTGGTAGGGATGCCAACCAATGATGGCAAGTGGTGTAGATGTTCATAAAACATATATTCGATATGTTTGGAGTACCAAGGCCAATTATTAGTCATGGAGAAGCCCATTTTTGTAACAAGCGCTTTGAAGTCATGCTCAAGAGATATGGAGTTCATCATAGAGTAGCAATAACTTACCATCCACAGATAAGCAACTAAGTTAAAGTAGGGAATAGAGAGTTGAAGTGAATTCTAAAGAAGATAGTGAGTGGTTCAAGGAAATATTAGGTACCAAAGCTTGATGAGGTGCTATAGGCATACTGAACTGCATTCAATACACTCTTAGGTTTAACTCCCCTCAGTATTATCTATGGGAAAGCTTGCCACCTACCTGTGGAGTTAGAGCATCGAACGTATTTAGCCACCAAAACTTTAAATTTCAATGGGATAGGAGTTATGATTTGATGCTTGTGAGAACGCCAAACTATATAAAGAGAGAGTGAAGAAGCGGTATGACGCTTACATAAAGATCAAGGAATTCAATAATGGATATTGGGTTTTGTTATTTATCTCTCAACTTCATTTATTTCCAAGAAAGCTCAAGTCCTGTTGGAGTGGTCCATTTAAATTCATCCAAATGTTCAAGCATAAAGCATTGGAATTAGAGAACAAAAAGGGCAAAACATTTAAAGTGAATAGTCATAAATGTAAGTCATACTTTTAAATGAAAGGGAAGCTATAATTTTCCTTTCACTTATTTGATCTTTTACAATTGAGATTAATCAAGTTAATGACCTTAATTTTAGCATGTTTTATTTGAAGATAGTTTCATTTATGAATTGTGTGTGTTTAATTGAGGTTTTTATTTTGTTTTTCATTAGAAGATGTTGAAGTTAATTAGTTTTTTAATTGTTGGATTTTTGTGTGTAGGCTCGGGATGGTTTGGAAGCTTAGGAAGGACTTAAATTGAGTGAACAAGGCAACCTCGCTATTGCCATAGTGATCAAATTGCTATAGCAACAATGAGGCATGGTTGCCTTTGTCGCTATAGCAATAGTGAGGCTTAAAGCTTGCCTAAGTTGCTATAGTGACTTTGAGTTTTAATGGCCACATTTCTTTTTTTTTTAAATGCTAACTTGTTTATTTTCTCTCTTTCCATCCTTTCTCTCTCTAGGTGCTGGCCCCCCTCGTTTCTCTCTATTTTGAAGCATCCTTCACCAAAATCCTTAAGTTTTCTTCAAAATTTTCATCATTTTTCCATCATTCTTCCATAATCTCTATGTTTTTCATTATTACACATAAAAATCACACTTTCTCCATATATTCTCATTATTTCCACTCTTGCATCTTATTTGATCTCTATTATTTCTTTTATAGGCTTTGAAGATTACACATCACCATGCCACTAAAGGGAAAGTAAGTAGCAGGGAAAGCTTAATCTAAAGGGAAGGGAAGTGGTTTTCGAATAAGAATTGAGAGATTTGGACCATGAATTGGTAGTCCCTTTTCCCATCTTTTGTGAAGAGGAAGGTGTGAAATTTTAATGAATTTAAAGTTAATCCATTGTTGATCCTAAATATTTGAATGTTAGGATTCTAGACGATGTTAAGTTAAAATATAAGATTGAATAATTATGTAAAATAGTGGGTTGGGAGAAATTTATCCATTGTGAATATGTGGTTTTTCATGACATGATGCTTGAATTCTTCACAACTATTCTGTATGACCCTAAGAAATTAGATGAATTCTGGTTTAGGTTGAAAGGAAACCCATATCATCTTAATTATGATATCATAAAAACCATATTTGAATTTCTAAAAACAAAGTGTTGTGTTGGTTAGGTGGTATAGAATTATGAACAATGCTTTACTTTGATTTAACCAATGTGAAAGACGAGTGCATTTATCGAACAAGTAATATAAAAGAGTGTTTTTAAGACCTCAATTTTTTATCCCACTGGGATAGATTATACTTACTAGGTTAATTAAATTACAATTATCTAGAAAATTCCAATTAATTTATTAAAAATATGAAAAAAAATACTAAACTAACTTATCTTGGCTTAAACACTTGAAAAATGACTTAAAACTTACCAAAAATTACTAAAGAGTGTAAAATAGCTAAGGATTAGTTGATTAATTATCTAATTAATCTTTTAACAATTTTAAGGACTTATTTAAGGTTCCTTTACAATTTCAAGAAAAAACTATAGGTAAGACTTTGCCTTTTCTCTATTAATCTTAATTTAAAATTTGGTTATGCATTAAATTAAATTAACAGGCTTTAAAATCAAGATGGTGACTTTTGGAAAATTAATCGCAGAACTCTAACTCTCACAAATAAGTAAAGTTTGGTCATTCATTAATTGATCTGTGTTGTTTATTGATTTTTCTAACAACCTAAGTTATTGTCTCAAGTCTTAGATTATTTTTTACTTTAATTGTAAGTGACCAGTTTAAAATCAGAACATTCATACCTTTAATAAACAAAAATTAGACTTCTAATCATGTATGCAAGCTCTTTTAAATCATTTCTACGCCAATCCTTAGCTAATAAATGAATTAGACACATGTAATCATCAAAGCATACAAAACATACACCTTAAGCATCATACTTTGACAAATCCAAAAATAAAGTTTAAATAATGAGTTTAGAAGTTACAAAAAAACCAAGAAAAGCTCCTATAAGGTTCACTGACTTCTTAACTTGATTTGAACTCTAGCTCAGCTCTAAATCATCCTAAACTTGTAGAAAATCAAAGAATATATAAAGGTGTATGCTTAAGAATAAGAACTTTTATTAATCTAAAAGAACAAAGCTAACAATGCAATAATTAGAGTTAGAAAACCCCTATGATTGTTTGTAAACTCAGATATAAGTGTTAATAGCAAGACCCAATAAGTAGAAAAGTAGAAAAAATTAAAACTCAAATTACGAGTGTTTGAAGATGAGGAACTCTAAGAATAATGTAGAGAGAAGTTATAGAATTTCTCTATAAGTTTCAGATATGATTTCTGATGATTGAATGCATGTTTTTATCATTTTTCCCCTTTTTTGTAGCTTGAGCACATGGCCACTTTATACTTCTAGATAAGAGAATTAATTAAGATCATGCCTCAACAATCTTTGAGATTTGGTGGTGAGATGTCTGGCTAGGAGCAATACAGCAGGTTGATTAAAAGTAATAAAATGGTATGGAACTAGCTGTATAGGTCTTGAATTGTGGCACATATATGGGGGTCACAAGGACCTTCAAACACGTATATTGGTCTTAGAAAGTGACAATTTTGCTTCCATTTTGCTCCAATCTTCAATTAATCTCTAATTTTGCTCCAATATCTAATACCTACCCCATCACTTATAATTGCTCTTGGTGTCCTAAATCTTGTAAAAATGTTCTTATTCAGAAAATGAACTACACCTCTTGCATTATTAGTTGGAATGTAACTACTTCAATCTATTTACTCACATAATCCACAGCCGCTAGGATGCATTAGTTATAGAATGATAAAGGGAATGATCCCATAAAATCGATATCATAAACATCGAAAATTTCACATATCAAAATATTGTTTAGTGGTATTTCATGTCTCATAGAGATATTTTTGACCCTTTGACAATTGTCACAAGACTTAACAAAGTGAAATATATCCTTTAATAAGGTTTAGAATTAGAAACTGTACTCCAACACCTTATGTGCAGTCCTAATGGGTGAAAAGTGTCCTCCAGTCTCATAAGAATGACAATGGCTTAAAATTTAGGGCACTTCCTCTTCAGGAAAACATCTCTGAAGTATTCCAATAGCACATGTCTTGTAAAGAAAAGGGTCATATCGAAGATATCCCTTAATCTCTGAAAGGAATTTCTTCTATTGTTGGTATGAAAGGTCAGGAGGTAGAATATTACTAGTCAAATAATTCACATTATCCTTTTTAATGGTCGTGTAATTCCTCCTGGCATCATTCAAGGTATGACTTGCATAATAAATTGGATGTAAGAATTTTCCATGCCTCTGCCTAAGAGCAGTAATAACTACAAAATCCCTTACATCGCACATCAACTAAATTTGAAGAGACCAATCGAGTAACATCAAAATAAGTGCACTAGTAAGCTTCTATTTTAAAAATTGAAAAGAATGCATATATCTATCATCAAAGTTAAAGATATCTTCCTTAGTCAATAATTCCGTAAGGGGTTTAGATATCGTAGAGAAATCCTTGATATATTACCTTTAGAATCTAGAATGTTTTAGAAAACTAAGAATTGCGCTAATTGAATTAGGTGGTGGAAGTTGAGTAATAACTTCAAATTTTGCTAGATCAACCTTTATTCCTTTACTAGAGATTTTAGAACCGAAAACAATGCACTCTTACCCCATGAAGTGACATTTTTTTCCAATTTAAGACCAAGTTAGTCGCCTCACATCTTCTTAATACTCTCTCCAAAATTTTCAAATTGGAATCAAATAACATGCCAAATATAGAAAAATCATCCATTAATACTTCGATGCAAATCTCTATTATGTCTGCAAAAATTACTATCATACAACGCTGGAAAGTGGCGGGAGCATTATATAATACAAAAGTCATGTGTCTATATACAAAGGTGCCATAGGGATAGGAGAATGTTGTCTTTTTCTAATCCTCAGGGGCAACAAGAATTTGCAAATACCTATTATACCCATCTAATGCACAATGAAAACTATGGCCAACCAATCTCTCATTCACTTAATTAATGAAGGCTAAAGGAAAGTGATCCTTTTATTTTGTATCATTTAACTTGAGATCATTAATGCAAATACGCCATCCAATTACTTTCTTTGTGGTAATCAATCCATCTTAACTATTTTTCATCGCAGTAGTTCCTCCTTTCTTAGGGACCACCTGAACTAGACCAACCCATAAAGAGTTAGAAATAGGAAAGATGATAACAATATCTAAAAGCTTAACTACTTTATTCTTTACCACTTCCTTCATATTCTAATTAAGTTTATGTTGTGGTTGGACTACAATTTTACTTTCTTCTTCTATAAAAATCTGATGAGTACAAATATAAGGACTTAATCCTTTAATGTTAGCTAAGGTCGAACATATAGCATTTTGATTCTCTCAAAGAACTCTTAAAAATCCCTCCTCCATCGTATCCGTTAACGATGATGAAATAATCACAGGCAACTACAATGGAGGTTTCAAAAAGGCATACTTTATATGCGAGGGAAGAGGATTAAGTTCAAGAGTTAGAGAATTTTAAATAGATGGTTTTGGAAGGGATTGAATTGGTCTATCCAAAGGCTAAAACCTTCTAGATTGAATCTAATTAGATGTTTCCTTTCTAACTTCTAATTCCTCCAACACTTCTTTAACTTCCTCTTCCTTTACTTCCAATAAACAAGAATGGATTAATGCCTTTGCAAAGGATCTAAACAAAGATACTTAAATGAATCATCTTGAATGGAATTCACTCTAATGAAGTTGCATGAATCTAAGGTGGAGGGATGCTTCATTAGTCTAAACACATTGAACTCAATCTCCTCATCTTGAAGTTTGAGAATGAGCTTCCTTACATGTAGATCAATTAGTGCCTCATTAGTAGCCAGGAATAGCCTTTCGAAAATGATAGGCACTATGTTGTCCTCTTCCATATCCAAGAAAATGAAATCAATAGGAAAAATGAATTTATCGACCTTCATAAGTACATCCTAAATGATTCCTCTTGAATAGGTAACAGATCTATCAGCTATTTGTAATGAGATTCTAATTAGTTTAGGTTTTTCTAATCCTAACTTTTTAATGATAGATAAAGACATTAAATTAATGCTCGTTCAAAAATCCGTTAAAGCCCTATCTATTTGTAAGTTACCAATTGTATAAGGAATGGTAAAACTACTAGGGTCCTTGATCTTTAAGGTAACTTCTTCAAAAGAATAGCAAAACATTCTTTATTAAGCTTCACAGTCTCATACTCCTCCAATCTTCTCTTCTTGGACATAATTTCTTTAAAAAATTGGCATAATTTGAGCAATTGCCTCAACAAATGGTATATTAATGTGTAGCTTCTTAAACATTTCCAAGAATTTTCCAAATTGCTTATCTAGGTGTGTATTCTTCAACCTTTGAGGGTAAGGAATCCTAGGTTTGTAAGGTTGCAAATTTGGATCATCAAACAATCTATATGGCTTTTTAGAGTTTTCACCCTTAACTTCGTTCTCTATCTTCTTTTCCTCTTCTTTAGCCCTCTTTCTTCTATCATTGGCTCTCTTTCTTCGATCATGTACTTTTTATTTTTCTTTCTCTTTCTCCTCCACCAATACTTTCTTTCCTTTCTCTTCCAACTTCTTCCTGTCACTTCCAACCTATTTTTCACTTCTCAGGGTAATAGCCTTAGCATGCTCTCTAAGATTAGCTCAGTAAAGCTATGTAGCTTAATAGGTAGCCTCTCCCATAAGAGTTGTACAATTTTTCCAACCTGAGTCTCCAAATTCTTAATTGAAGCCTCGTGGTTTTGCATCCTTTACTTAGTAGATTTTATGTACTTGATAATTGTCTCTTCAAAGCTAGGAGACTCTCTTAGAGGTTGATTGGCTCTAAAACTAAGTGGAGGTGCTTTTTTAGGGTTGACTTGAGGTTGTTGGGATGGTTGCTGGTAGTTTTGATTATTGCTCCATTAAAAGTTTGGATGGTTCCTCCAACAGGATTATAAGTGTTTTAATAAGGATTTCCTCTTTGCTTGTTGAAATTTCCAACAAACTAGGCTTGATCTAGTTATTAGGTAAAAGGAAAAGCTTCTTGACACTCTAATGATGAATGAGAGGTACTTCCATAACATAACTTTCACACTCAACTCTATGATTACTATTCCTAGCTCCATTCACCAATCTCTCTAACTTTTTGTTTAGTACTTCCATTTAAACAGCAAGAGTTACTATATCATTGATTTTTTTCCTTAAATGGCATTTGGAACTGTGCTAAAAACTATTATAGTCATTTCGTCAACCAAATTATAGGCTTTAGTCAAAGTCTTCTTCATAAAATTACCTCCAACAACATGATCAATGGTGCTATAAGTTAAAGGTGTAAGACTAGTGTAGAAAATTTTCACTCATTGTTAAATATTGAATTTATGACTAGGACACTTAGCAGGCATCTCTCTAAATCTCTCCCATACCTCGTATAAAATTTCATTTTCATATTTCACAAATGAGCTAATCTCAATTTTCATGTTTGCTACCTTAGTAGGTGGGAAAAATTTAGCTAAGAATAACTTCATTAAATCATCCTATGTAGTAATAGATGTAGGCTGAAGTGTGGATAACTAAGGTTTAGCTTTTTCTTTAAGAGAAAAAGGGAAAAGTCTAAGCCTAATTGCATCATTAAAGACCCAATTTCTTTAAAAAAGTTCATAAGACCCGAGGAAATCTTGCAAGTATTCATTAGAATATTCTAAAGCTGAACCTCCAAATTATGATGACCTAACCATGAAAATGATACTATGTTAGATTCCAAAATTGTTTGTATTGACTCTGAGACGGATAATACTAGCTACAGGCCTATCTCAGTTTCTCATTACTAAGTCCATCATAGTTGGTTCTCTAGGTTCTTGTTGAGATCCTATAATGTTATTTTCCTAGGGATCCATTTCTATAGGTTCAAATTCTGTGCTACTAGATGTTTCTACTTCTAAAGGATCTGACGTGGTTGCTCGAGATTCTTTCTTTTTCCTACACATTGTACGCTCTAACTCCTGATTGAAGTCTAAATGCTCAGCATTTTGACCCAGAGTATGCATATAAAATAAAAGAAAATAAAAAAGCAAATACTTAACTAAAAAAATTAAAGATTACAAATAAGATACAAAAATAAAAAAACCACACACAATACAGTAGGTTAACTCGAAGCAATATGGCAGTATGGAACCTGCAGTATAGGTCCTAAATTGCGACACATATATGGGGGTCATAAGGAGTAATGCTTAGGTCTCTCCAAACCCACATATTGGTCCTAAAAAGTGACAATTTTGCTTCCTTTTTGCTCAAATCTTTAATTAATCTCCAATTTCTGCAAATTAAACACTTTCAAGTATCAATTGAACATATAAATATGACATTAGGGGTTAAAACATAACAAAAATGTATTAAAAACACAATCAATTTGAAACATATCACGAAGCTTTTATAACTCCCATCCTGAATTTCAGTCTAGCAAATATTGGAAGAAATTTACAAAGCTAGATAATTTTGGTGTTCATAATCCATCCAACTCCTTTATACTTAGCCATGCCAATTTAATTTTGCATAAATTTATGTGCCATGCGGTCTTTAATAAATCTTAAAGTAATAAGTGTTCTCTCAAAGAGTTAATTCTCTTATAGTTGATGGACACTATTCGGAATGTTTGCATATCATACCACATTTATTATGATTTAGACCAAGCAATCACTAAAAACAACACTATTTAGGCATTGGTTATATAGATATTACTATTGCTCATTTCTATGATGTTAATTTTGATGGACTAACTCCTTTGGATGTTGAATATTTTACTACTATGCATTTGCAACCTATTGAAATCTTTAATGTCAATTCAATGACATTTAGAGATCCATATACTAGAGCTACTATAAAAAAAAACATTTCCTCTTACCGCTGATGTCAAAACAATGGTGATACCACTGTTGATGATTTTGATGAAGAAGGCAAAGGCTGGGAAACCATTTTAACTACCTTGCAAGGTAGTCATAGAATTTTAGAGCGGTGTATGGATTCCAAAGACTAGAGGATGATGCAAGTGGCAGTGCAGATCAAGCAAATAGCACGACAACAATGTTACAAGCTAAGAAGCTTCTAAACTTTTTTGAATTGAGAGGAATTAAAGTTTTAGCCAACGTCTTATCTACTGTAGTTATCATAAGTCTTTTTGCCCTTAGTCTTATTTATTGTTGTTTTGTTTTTTGGTGAGCTTGTTGTAAGCTACCAAATAATAAATTCCTAACTACCCAAACTATATAGTAATGGTAAGCTAGGGTCGAACTATAGAGAGTTAGGATATAATTGCTATTTCAAATGCGGTAAGAAAAAGAAAAGACAACATCCTGAATATATGAAATCAAAATAAGCTAAAATGTAATGAACGTAAACAAAAGACAATACAACGCAAATTTACACAAGACTAATAACCATAGTGAAGAAATTGGTTAGAGATATCATTAAGATTTCGGGATGATCATTGATCTTTGAATCTAAATAAGAGGTACTCTAGTCCTGGTGTTAGCTTATAGGCTCGAATAAGCTCTCAAGCCCTCAATTCCTCTAAATAAGACAAATATAATTAGCTTTAGAAATGCCCCTATCCCTATCTATAACCTAGAAGAAGCTCTCAAGCTTTAATAGTGAAGACGCCTTAGGTACTAAGGAATGACTAACTGAGGCCACCTACTCATAAGCTTAGAAGGTGTAACCTAAAGGTATGAGACCTTAGGTTAGTTGATTAAGTATCCTAACAAATTCAACTAACCTATTGCTACTTTCGGGAATCGTTGTGAACTATTACGTATCACACACTCAATCATAACTTTTGGATTAGGAAATTACCTAAAGGGTGATCAAGCCTAGAGATAGCTCCTAATTTATGACATTTAACATAAGTCCTAAACCAACCTAGACAACCAAGCATCAAATTAAGCATAATTTCAACTTTATTCTCACAATTTTCATCCCTTCATCCTTTTAATATCTGCAAGCCCCTAAGAAGACTAGCCATACATGTTTAAGCTACCTAAAACAAGGATTAAATGAACATATATCATACTTAATTAATTAAAACAAATTCTAGAAAATTTAAAACACTTAATGAAAAACATAATTAAACACTTAAAATAACACAAACTTAAGTTAACTAAGACATTAATTAATTAGTTAAAACCTAATTCAACAAAGCTTCAAATTAATATTCTATTAAAAAATTTCAGTACCTATTATTTGAACAAAAACTGAAATTACTTGAATTAAGACCTAAAAACAAGCAAAATTTTTTAATTACCAAGAATCAATGAACTAAGGACACTAAGAATAAGAAAAACTCCATGGAATAACACTTCACTCAATCTGATTTTTAATAAAAAAATCTGGAAAATGTTAAAATTCAAAGCTTAAACAAGTGAGATAAAAGTTGGAATATTAACACTAATATAAGAAGTCAAAGTTTAACACTTCACCTAGTTGAAACTTAAGTTACATAAACTAATAGGCAATTAACTAAAATCTAATTAACCAAAACTTATCATCATAGCAATCTATATAAAAATTCCAAAATATATAATTTAAGTAAAAAGTAAGATTTAATTACCTAAAGCCTAAGAATATGCATAAAGATTAACTACTAAACATAGGCGAACTAAACACCTTAGATATGATTGAAACTTCATGAAATAAAACATCAAACACATTAATATTAAGTTATAACAAATCTGGAATTATAAAATTCAAACCTTAAAAAAGAGTAATAAAATCTGGAAAAATGAAATTGATAAACTCCATTCATATAAGTAAACATAATTTCAAACATTCATAAGAAATTAACTATAATGAATTAACTAAAAATTAGGAAATTAAAACATTGATTTAGCTTATGAAATCATGAAACTAAGACATGAATCAAATTAATTAAACTAAGAACCAAAATAAGAAAACAATAGGAAGTATCATTTGACCAAGAGAAAGGAGACACAAATGTAAATGAACATTAGGACAAGAATAAAACAAGACAATGAACAAATGAGATGAAGCATGAATGATAGCCAAAATTTTTGACTAAATATCTTCCTAAACACATTACTGCATGAGTTCATGGCTGCATATCCTCATTGGTGAACTTGGAGCTTGCAATCGTCCACCTTAAGCAAACAAAGTGTTAAAGCCGAAATCTCCATTTTCAGCCATTATCCAAGACCAATTAAAGCTTCTTGCTTTCTCCTTTGCAAGTAACTTTTGTAGCCACCTTTGTTGACCTTTGAGAGCTCTCTCCTTTGCAAGTTATTGCTGCCGACACTCCCACTATCTAAGCCTTCTAATGATGTCATGAACATGCTCTCCTTGGTGAACTTTTGGCTCCTCAATTAAAACATGGATAGCTTATGCTTGTTTTTTTTAGGCAAGTTGCAGCTATTATCATCCTATTGTTTCCAAGCTTTTTGTCTTCTTTATTTATTCTACCACTTGTCTCCAAGTAGGGCTGTATGATGACTTCAATTGATGAAGCTTTATGCATGACTTTCTAGCTCTGTCCAAGTTGATTTTCTCCTTTCTTTAGGTCTTGTGCTGGTGTTGTTTTATGAGTGGATGGAAGGCTGTCCAAAGGCATGTGAGCTACGTCCTTTTTGCAAGCAAATAAGGTTGAGTTGCTGACTTAATCATGCTCTTTTTCTGCCTCCAATAATTCACATGTATGCTTCCATTTCAATGCAAGAAATGATTCCACTTAACCGTGCATGGTGGGTGATACAGGGACCTCCTAGGAACTTGATCTTTCACCGAAGATTAGAACCAACGCCCTTGTACGGCAATCTCACTTAGATCCGTTTAAGCAAGACTTCAGCCTCTCAACACCCCTCACAGTGTTTCGCTCGCACGCTTGAAATAAGATGCAGTAGCAAACAAAGAAATAAAGCAGGCAACAATTGAACACGAGAGATACGGTAAATACCAACCTTTATATACTTCACCTCAAAAGAATACAAGGA
>JAOXYD010060012.1:0-13010 GCA_028565735.1 Pinacopodium congolense
TGCATAATTGGTCATTATGCAATTGAACAAATAATAATATGTGTGTATGTAATGCAATTATAGGAGAGCACATTGAGTAGAATCCAGACATCTCCCGAATAGTCAGACACTGAATATCTGGAGATCTCTATAAGTTGGACTAGAATGCACAATCACTATATATGTTATGTTTAATTAAGTTATTTCTACTTATATTTTTTAGATTGTAAAAATTGATCTAATTATATTTATATAGTGTGGAGGTATAAGGTGGTGTGTCTACTGCTATTCCGGACACTGAGTATCCAAGGATGTTTGTTATTGGGAATACATTGGGGGTACTGACTTGTATGTGAACTCTGAGACCTATGTGTTTAATTATGATAATTTTTTAACTATAATATGATAATTGTATTCTGTATATGGGTTTTACATGTGCTCCCAATCTAATTTTATCAAAATTATCTGATACTGTGTAATTCCTAACTATGGGTTAGATGCCGAACTTAGGTCCGATGACTATGAAAATGTGAATTATATGTGTATTCTACTTGATTGATTGATTGTATGATCTGTAATGTGTTGCTTTGCATTCATGAAATGCATGATCACATTAATAGCATTGTGACCGAGGTGACCAGGCTAGCTACAGTTTGGTGTGGGGCTTCTGCCCATGGTTGGAACGAGCCTCAGGCTTAAATATTTGTGGACCCACTTTCCACTACGGATCAGGGTCAATACCTGAAGAATGAGCCCAATATCAGTTACTGATATGAGATAGTAAATAGCATAAAGTCATAACAAAAGAAAAAGAAAATCGAGTCCTATGTGCATTTGTAATTGTCTTCTCGCATGATAAGAGAGCACATTGAGTAGAATCTAGACATCTCCTAAATAGTCAGACACTGAATATCTAGAGATCTCTGTGAGTTGGACTAGAGTGCACAATCACTCTATATGTTGTGTTTAATCTAGTTATTTCAGTTTCTTCTTATATATATTTTTTAAATTGGTTATATATATATAATGTGGAGGTATAAGGTGGTGTGTCTACTGCTATTCTGGACACTGAGTGTTCAAGGATGTTCGGTATTAGGAATACATTAGGAGTGCTGACTTGTATGTGAACTCTAAGAACTATGTGCTTAATTATGTTAAATGTCAAACTCTAATCCGATAATTGTATTCTGTATATGTGTTTTACATGTGCTCCCATTTTGATTTGATTGAAACTATCTGATACTGTGTGATTCCTAACCATGGGTTGGATGCCAGACTTAGATCCGATGAGTATGAAAATGCGAATTATATGTGTATTCTACTTGATTGATTGATTGTATGATTTGTAATGTGTTGCTTTGAATTCATGAAATGCATGATCACATTAATGGCGTTGTGACTGAGGTGACCAGGCTAGCCGCAGTTTGGTGTGGGGCTTCTACCCGTGATTGGAACGAACCTCAGGCTCAGATATGTGCAAACACGCTTTTCACTACGAATCAAGGTCAATACCTGAAGAATGAGCCCAGTATCAATTACTGATATGGGAAAGTAAATGACATAAAGTCACAACAAAAGAAAAAGAAAATCGAATCCCATGTGCATTTGTAATTGTCTTCTCACATGATAGAATGCCATTATATAATCATACTTTGATATGCTAAACACATGAAAAACATGATTCTAATTGTGATGATTCTGTTATTTGTTTTGTGTTATATGCTTATGTATGGACAGAGTGAATACATCAATGATGGCCACTCACTGAGTTTTTCACCAAAAACTCACCCCACTCAACATTTCAGGTCGAAGGGAGCTCGACTCTTAGATTAATATAATGTAGAGAAAGTAAGAGCTACGTACTTACAAATTTAATATGGCTCAGAGGTTGGTCAGCTGAAGTCTTAAAGAGTCTAGATAGCATGTTTTTATTCTGTTTGCTGCTTATGTACATTTTATGATGATGTATAAATGGAATTTAGTTTAATGAACTATAAGGTTTGATGTTTATGTTCCTTTTGATTATGTTGCATGATGCCTACTACAATTGCTCTAGCGTATCACCCTTGTAGGATATTTACTCGGATATTCATCAGAATGTCGAGTAAGTGTCCTATAAAAGTGGGATGCTACATATGAAGTTGGTTTGAATTTAAATTTAAATTGCATAAGAATTTATTGATTTATTAAGATAAATTAGTGATATCAAACCAACGCAACAGTAGTTATACTAAGATACGAGAGGTGTACTTTCCTATTTGTAGTCTTGGTATTGTTTAGTTAAAATTTAGATTTTTTTTATTTAAACTTATGGGTATACTCAAGCGAATCATTAATAACAAATCAAAAAAGGATGAATACTTATAGTTCATTAAATGTATTAATTACATTATATGATATTATTATGTGTATTTAATAAAATATTAAGTTAACTTTTGAAATTTTCAAATTTGTTAGATCTAAGTAGAAACTAAGCATTGAGAATGTTGAATAACTTTGGTATGATTGATGTAATAGGTTTTACTTAAATTTTCTTAGTTATGTATAAAGACTGTAATTCTCAAGTAATTATCCCTATGACTAAATTCCATAACAATATGAATTTATATATAAGGAGTTTGAAAATATGGGATATTGTGTCATGCAATGTCTACTTCTTCATAGCTATACTTTAATTCAACTTGAATTCCATAGTTCTACCAATTTGATAAACATGATTTCATATAATATATGGAATGGTAAGACTCTAAAAGAGTTAAAGAGGACAAAATATGAGAGAAAAAGCATCTGAGAGTGTCAAGTAGTGAGAATCTTTGAGTGACTATCTAAACCTCTGGTGGTTTAGCTTCTGAGCATCCCATCTTCACCCCTTTTCTTGCTTTTCACTTTTTTTAATGGAGTCCCTTCCAAGTTCGATCTTCTTAAAACATTTTATTCTTTCTCTAATCTCAATTTATTCTCCTTCGTCAAACCCTAATTTTTTGTCACCCTCTCTTTATTCACCAGTACTCTATTCTCAACATCTTTCATTTGGTCAAATACCTGAGCCAACACCTATTTCTCAAAGTATAAACCCTAATCTCTCTATCTTGAAAAACCCTAACCCTAAATTTTTTATCGATCCTATCATGCCACAAACTGTCCTCAAACTTTACCCTAACCCAAACCCTAGTTTAATCCTAGGGCCAACTTAAACTATCTGGCCAAATGTTGCTTTTAAAAGCTCAACCCATCATTTTTCAGAACCTTCCACCCTTAACCAATCCCCTTGTATCTCTGTTCCTCAGCGTACTTGAAAATCAGTTGTTTCTAAACATCATGAAGTTCCTTCTTCTCAAAACGTTTTAACCACTTACCCTTTAGAGACTCAAGATGACCAGATGGCAATTGTTCCTCCTAAAGAGCTAGCTCAAAGAGGTACGATTTGGTTAAGATAAGTACTTATTAGATTTTTTTATTGGAAAGAGACCTACCTACGCTATAATCCAAGGTATTCTCTCTAACTCATGGATGTCCTATGGTTTAGTTCAAGTGTTAAGCACGAATTCGAATCATTGTATTTAAATTTGATTATAAAGAAGGAATGCAATCAGTACTTGAGAAAGTCCCATGGCACATTCAACGGAAGCCTTTGTTTCTGAAAAAGTGAAGTTTAAATTCTTGTGAACATGAAGAAATTAAGAATGCTCTTATATGGGTTTGTTTCCTATTCCCCTAGAATACTGTACAATAAAGGGTTTAAGTCACATTTCTAGTGCTATAAGAAAGCCTTTGATGATGGACTTGCAAAATGCAAAGATGTTGAGGGCTAATTGTCCTCATATTTGTGTCAAAATTGATATTTATAAGGAGTGACTGAATAATTATAAGATTATAACCTATAATAAGGAAGAAGCAGTTATGTTTAAGGAGATTCAAATTGATTATGAATGGAGGCCTAAGCAACATATGCAAAAGGAGTGGAAACCTAGTGGTTATAAATTTGAAATAGGAACATAGAGGAAGTTGTTAAATTTGATTGCTAAAAAAGTGATAAATCCAGTAGTTCAACCTTCCAGTGAAGCTATAATTTATGTTCAATCACAGGAAAGGAAGAAGCAAAAATTCTTGGAGGCTCCCAAGGAGGATCAAGTCAAACAAGCTTAATAAGAAAACCAAGAGGTGAGTCCAAACAGTGCCAATGACCCTACACTAGAAATTACTGGTAATCTTAAACCTTTATCTGATTATAAATGTATTTATAGTTGTAACGAGGTGGCTCCTTTACTTCAAAATTTAGAAAGTTAGGATGTAGAATTTATTATTAAGAGGAATATGAAATCTAAGAGAAAAGCTAAGTCTTAAATGATCCTTGATATTTTTATTTTTTTAGCTTCTTTATTTTTTTAATGTCGTTAGATTGTTAGAATACTGGAGGTCTTAACAGTTCTAGAAAACAGTTAGAGTCAACAATCTCCTTGTATCTTTTTCTACTTCTTTTGTCTATTTAATAGAAACTAGGATTAAATGTCCCTCCTTATTAGATAAAACTAGTGGTCTTTTGTTTAATCGTTGAAGTTATACTAGTAATTTATCGCTACCAATAATGCTAGGCTTCTTATAGCCTAGAATTCTGGTTCTTTCTCTTGTACTCCTCTTTTGATTAATGATCAGATTATCCACTTGGAGGTTAATCCTCTTAATCTCAACTTCCCTATCTTTATGACTTGTGTTTATGGGTCTAATAACCATAATCATAGGAAACATCTTTGAGACTCACTTAAAAGTACCCATAATAGTATTGGTCATAAGCCTTGGCTCATTATAGGTGATTTCAATTTCATACTCTATTCTCATAAAGCTTCTTCTGTAACATTTTCCTCTTTTAATAGTATGAGAGACTTTCAATATTGTTTTAAAGCCTGCACCCTTTTTCATTTAAATACTAATGGACCTAATTTTAGTTAGTCTAACAAGTAAGAGGTGATATTTTTATAGTTAGAAAACTAAATAGAGCTTTAGCAAACTCTAAGTGGATTTCCTCTTTTCATGGTTTTATTCTATAATTTAAAATCCTAATATTTCTGATCATTACCTTATTTTAGTAAACGTCATAAATCCAAAGATTCAGAGAGGGTCTACTTTTATATTCATAAATTTTTCTGTTCCCACTTTAACTTTTTCAAAGTTGTTAAAGAGACTTGGTCAACTCCTGTTTATGGAACTCCTTTGTCCTGTGTTGTTACTAAGGTTAAAAGAGCTAAGAAAGCTTTTAAAATCTTTAAGACTAATGATGTAGGTGATGTCAATGATAGGGTTGTTTCTAATCAAGATCGATTAAATAACATTTAGAACCAATTAAGACTTAATCTAAATGGTCATTCTCACTTTGAATAAGAGAGAAAGGCTATCCATGATTTTTTTAAAAATCTTAGAGAATCAAGAAAGTTTTTATAAACAATCTTCACATAAAAATTGGCTAAAAAGGGTGATAGAAATACTAGGTTCTTCCACAATTCTATTCTTGCCAACAGGAATAAGAATAATGTTCATTCTATAATTGATGATAATGGTCCTAGAATCTTTTCTCTTGATGATATTTAATCTCACTTTCTTCAATTATTTGATAATACTTTAGGTAGAAGGAGAGTTTCCTTCTCCAGGCCTTGTGAGTCTTAGTTCCTTCTTTCCGTCCAAAATTCCTAAATCCTTTTCTAGCTCGTTATTAGCTCCTGTTACTCCTCAAGAAATAAGGGATGTCTTTAAGTCCTTTATTCCAAATAAAGCTCCTAGTCTAGATGGTTTCAATGCATATTTCTTCAACCAAACCTAGCATATTATTAGTAATGATATCACTTTAACAATTCACAAATATGTCTCGAATGGCAAGTTACTCAAAGAAATAAATTCTACTTTTATCTCCTTAATTCCTAAGTGTGCTAAACCTTCTTA
Organism: Pinacopodium congolense; assembly: GCA_028565735.1. NCBI lineage: Eukaryota > Viridiplantae > Streptophyta > Magnoliopsida > Malpighiales > Erythroxylaceae > Pinacopodium > Pinacopodium congolense. The sequence continues at coordinate 5,911 of JAOXYD010060012.1, forward strand.
TGTTACTAATTTTAGACCTATCTCCTTTTTTAATTTGATTTACAATGCTATTTCCAAAATTTTGGCTAATAGAATCAAAGATGTTCTATCACATATCATTAGTTACAATCATTATGCCTTTATCAAGGGTCATCAGATAAGTGATAACATTCTCCTTGTTTAGGAAATTTTGAACAATTATCATCTGAATCATTGTCATAAATGTTGCAAATTTAAAATTGATCTTAGAAAAATGTTTGACTCAATTCAATGGATTTCATGTTTGAAGTGTCAGTCTCTCTTGATTTTCCTACTCAGTACATTGATTGGATTCGAGAATGTACTACTTCACCTTCTTATTCTAGTCTAGTAAATGGTTCCCTTCTGAGTTTTTTAAAGGTAATTCCAAGCTTAGTCAAGTAAATCCCTTATCTCCTTGTTTATTTATTTTTTTCACGGAATCCTTTTCTAAGATCTTGGATCATACTGTTGCTAGAAGTCGAAACTTTAGCTACTATTAGAGGTGCTCTAAACTTAATATGTCTCATGTTCTATTTGCTAATGATATTTTATTATTTAGCCAACTTGATAGCCAATCATTTAAAAAAAATTTTGATGGCCTGCATTTTTTTCTCCAATATTTCTAGTCTGGAGGTAAATCTTTTTAAAAGCAATTAGTTTTTATCTAAGGATTCCATTTCTCTAAAGTAAGAGATAATATCTCTTACAAGTTTTACCTATGGTCAGCTTCCGATAAAATATCTTAGCCTCCCTCTTTTATCCAGTAGACTTTCTAGAAAGAATTGTACTCCCTCATTTTATAAATTAGATGTCAGGGTGAAAAAATGGACCAATAGATTTTTATCATATGTGGGCAGACTTCAACTTTTTAACTTTATCTTATCTACTTTTCAAGTTTACTAGTTTAATCATTTTATCCTCTCCTTGTTGGTCATTAAAGATATAAAAGCCAAATTACAGAATTTTCCCTATTTTAGAGACAATAATTTAGCTAGTGTAGAAAGGTTAAATAAAGTGACCATTTTAGATCGAAAAAAGAAAGAGGTCTGGATATTAAACATATCAAATCTTGTAATAGAGTTATTCTTAAAAAGAGGGTTTAGATTTTTTTTAATAATATTAAGGCCTTTTAGGTGTGGTGGGTTCATACAATTATTTTTAGGGGTAAGAATATTTGGAATGCGAAGGTTAAAAATGGTAGCTCTTGGAGTTAGAGACAATTGTTAAAAGTTAGCGACCTTAGTATAAATTGATTTAGATTCAAGATTAGAAATGGGATTTCTACTTTTCTATGGCAGGATGCTTGGCACCCTACTTGATAAATTGTTCTGATCTTCCTATAGGAACTAAGGTCTCAGAGATTAATAGAGACAATTCTTGGAATTAGAGCTCCACTTCAAATGAGGTTATTAGGAATATATCATCCATTCTAATGCCTTATTCACCAAACAACTCTCACAATAATAAGCTAGAATGGTTGGCCAGTCCTTCAAAGATCTATACTAATACCTTAACTTATAAATGGCTGGGATCTCCCTTTACTACTGCCCCTTAGTCTAAATTGGTATGGAATACAAAACCTAGTCCTAGACATAATTTTATTCTTTAACTAGCTTTTCTTAACAGACTTCAAACTAGACATAACTTGTCTTTTCTGCATTCCCTAAATTTTTTATCCTTCTACTTTGTGGGCTGTGAAAGTGTCATGCACTTACTTTTTAAATGTAGCTACTTAAAATTTTTGTGGCTCTCTGTCTTGAACTACTTTCAAATCATCCTTAATCCTCTTTCTAATCTACCAGCAATTTAAACTGGTTCCAAAACCATCTAATCTAAAGAACATTGAAATAATGCTCCTCATACTTATTATTGCAACCTGTGTTTACTACTTGCGGCATGAACATAATAACCGAACCTTTAAGGATATCTCTAATGATGCTCGGAGCAACACCACTAGGATAGTTTCTCACATCAGAGAATTCTCTACTTAAACACAGATGAGAGGCAGTTCATATAGATTATTTTTATATCCTTATAACATTTCTTTTGCAGGTTCTTTTGTCAAAATAGGTGGTATAATAGTGCAAAGTCTTAAGGAATCTTCTAGTGAAATTCAAATTTTGTAGGTTAAGGATTAAGGGAAACAAGTTTTAGTGACTACAGATTCAGGGAATTTCATATTTAGACTCCTCTTAAACAAAGCCATCAAAATTCCAGTCAATTCTTCTGGAATTCAAGCATCAGGAAAGGCTCAACCATCCAAGAACTAACAAGGTCTAGAGAGGAAGAGAAAGTTGCTTGAGAAGGAAGAACTAGATGACAATTTTCCATATTTACTCACTTTAATAAGCATCGAAGAATAACAAGAAGAACACAATCAATTCAGAGAATTCCAACCCTTACCTCCAATGACTCAGAGTTTGCTAGATCTCTAATGGAGTTACTACTATAGAAACTGAAAGAAGGAGGTCACTTGAAATCAGCTTCATCTACAAGTTCTGGCTCGCCAATTCATTATCTAGTTAATGCAAACACTCTAATCACCTTTACCATGAAGGACCAAAGGATTCCTTCAACTTCAAGAAGAAAAGGAAGGCAAATTACAATGGACTATCTCTAGAAAATAGTCTATTAAGGAAGGATTCCAAGGAAACTGCCCAAGGCCCTTTACCAAGATCAAATCAGAACTAAGATCTTGTTAATTTTGTTAAAAACAATTTTTATCTTTTATTTTGCTTAAGTTGTGCTAAAGTTGTGTACCTTTTGTCTAGCTTTTCTATTTTCTTCTACAGGATTGTTTTAGTTTCTTGATTAGCTCCTTTAGAGCTTTCTAGTTTCTTTTGGTCAAGCAGCCAGTTTTGGGTTGCTTCAACTTGTTCTGTATACTTTTTTCTTTAATTTTAATTTAACATTTTAAATTATCCATACACACAAAAAGAGTCAAAGAATGTTTTGAGATGTGATGTTTAATTGAAACATATATTATCTAATAATTTTAGAATTAAATTTGATAAATATAAAGTTATGAGATATTCAAAAGGATATATATAATCCTATAAACCCCATTAAATAAAAATATTTGACACAATAAGTAATTATGAGTAGGATAGTTCTCAAGATAAGTAGTGACAATAAAATGAAGTTTGAAATAGTTCAAACCTTATAATTGTACATCTAAATAGAACTAGTACTTTTGCGTAATACATGTAATGTATACGTAAAAGATTAAAATTCTTTGAAAGATTCACTTTAATGATGAATTCAAAGAGTTTGTTTTGAAGATGACTGTGGATTTATCATGTATATAAAAATGTTAGTTTTACACTTTAGTGGTTGAAAATATGAATTGTCTTTTTTAATGAGCCATATGTCATTAGATACTTCCACTAAGAATATCTTTTAATTAGATGTGAAATGGTAATAACATAAATTCTGGGAATGAAGATTTAAAGAGATAAATACATAAGTTGTTGAAAAGGACAAAAGTAAGTCCTAGTTAAAGTATATTTACTTATAATGATATTATTTAAGTTAGAAAGGTTCCAATGTAGCATTAATTGTAAGCCATGATATGTTTCACTTTGCATAAATGATAATTTGGATCATGAAATTCTTATATAAACTTTGTATAGTTATTTGTATTTTTTGAATAATAATACACTATGGAATATTAGAGCTATGAAGCACGCAAAAGGAGCTAATGTCTTACTAATGACCAAAATATATATGTAAACCTTATAACTTCCATGATAATTAAAGGTTTCTTAAATTAGAGTTTTATTAAATTGATTTGTTGAATTTCTAAATCAATGTTTTTTTTAATATAAATTTATGTTATTATTTTTTAAATTTACTTAATCAATGTTAATGTAATTGTTTTATGGAATTGGTTACTATTTATGAAATGTTCTAGTCACATGGTTATCTTGGCTTTATGTAATGAGTAAATAGTTTGAATATGGGATTGGGAATGAAACTATATAAAAAAAAAAGGGAAGGGTCTTATAATGTACTAAATTCTATATGAAAAGGATATATCAAATTATTATTATTGTTAGCTAAGAATCTGTATTATTTAAATGTTATGATTCTTAACTAGTTATTGAAGTTAAGTTATTGGAAATTGATGGTATATGTTAATGAGATCAATATAATAGGATTAAGAATGAGATTATGGTTTTGGAAATTACTATATTTTTTTAGTGAGATCACTATCATGTATCTTTTTTCTTTGTTTATTTTAACATAAATTTTTATTTTTATTTTTATTATTTAACTTATAATACATTCATTTTTTGTTAGATACACTTATATATATATATATATTGACATGAAGAGGTTCAAGTTGCTCCTCCTAATGAGATATGAGGGAGGATAAATGTTTTCATTTAGACTAGACTTGGATTACTTATCTTTGCTCTAATTTATTTACTTCTGGAGATTTGGGATATGGAGCAGTCAAAGAGATCATATATAAAGTTTAAGGAACAAAAATTTGAATAAGGCTTAAGTTGTTTGGTGAAAATCAAAATCCCCATGTAGTTAACTTGTACAAACTTATAAAGAAGCACAACTATGGGAATTTAAAGGTGTACATTGATAAAGATGATTACGCCATATTAAAGAAGAGTAGTTTCGACAATGAGGCTATTAATAAATAAGATAAAGTTATGAATCTTGATGGTGAAACATCATAAGATTTTAACTATGCTAATGGTATTGAACAAATTTTACAAAATCAAATTTCTAGGTTACTTATAGTTCCTAATTATTTTTTAGATGTACTAACTGATGGCAGTCTAAATCAATGAATCTATTATGGAAGGTATTATATAAGAACCTTACATTTTAGTTATTATAAATTAAGTTTTGAAGTTGATATTTTTCAAAATTTTTATCTAAGAAGTGGTTAAAAGAACCATGAAGAAGTAGAAGCAATAGTTATCAATATAGCTAAAGAAACTAATGTCATAGTTGTTATTGTAGCTAAAGAAGGTTATGCAAGAGGTGTAGTAGCTAAAAAAATATAATGCAATAGCTACTAGTGCAGCTAAAGAGACTAATACAACCACTATAGGTATAATTAGATCACTAAGTGATAAAGGAAAATAATCCTCTTATTTTTTAAGCATTATTTATTAAAATTATATAATAATTAAAAATTTATTTCTAAGTTAAAAATGGATAATTTTTATGAATAATTGTTAAACTTGATGAACTAAATCTTAGGTTGGTCAATCAAGTATAGTTTTGCATCACATTTTATGAGTTTAAATTTGAAAATTGCAAGATATATGATGATGAACATGAATTCTATACGCTGCACATGATGATGATCTAGCTTTTAAAACCTGAAGAAATAACAATTATAGTCATTGGTACTAAAGAAGAAGTTGATGATGAATAGTTAAATTCATTAATACCAATACTTATTTATTCTGGACTTAATCACATGAACAGAAGTTGTAAAATTTAAACTCTTTAAATGAAAAAATAATTGCTACTATGAATAAAAGAGTTGAAAATTTTAGATCTATAGCTTATAAAGGTTAATTAATCTTGAAGTTAGTGGTGAATATCCCTATATAGTTGGAATTGAATGGCTTAGCTTTAAAGAAGTTCATGGTGAGCATCTGTTACCAAATGTGTGAAATTCCAATGTACTTTACAACTAAATTTGGCATTGGTGTCGAATTTAACATAAAAGTTAAGATGTAACAACATTTTGTAAATGAAAGAACTAATGGATGTATTCGAGATAATTCGGAGGGTAAAGAAGATAGTGGAGAAATATGAGATAACCTTAATGGTATAGTGGAGAAATATGAGATAATTTTAATGGTGAAGAAGAGGATTCGTCGTACTAATGAGGTAGCAACTTAATAAATTATTTAAAGGAATTGAATTTTTTTAAATGTAAATATTAACGAATCGAGTAATAGATGTTTAGTACATTCTAAAAAGGGACAAGCATATTTTTAGTCCTCCACCTTTAACCAATTTCCTAATTCAGTCATCCACCTTGAATTTTTCCTTTTTGAGTACTCCACTTTTATGATTATTCCTAAATTAGTCCTTCCATCAGTTAAAACTGATGGAAAGCTAATAACCAAAATGACGTTGTTTTGGTTTAATGAATTATCAATCAAAACGGCGTCATTTCATTTATTTTCAATCCTTCACCTCTAAAGGTGAAGGATTGAATTAGGAAATTTGTTAGAGGTGGAGGACTGAATTAGGAAATTTGCTAGCGGTGGAGGACTGAATTAGAAAATTTATTAGAGATGGAGGACTGAAAATAAATGAAACAACGTCATTTTAGTTGATAATTCATTAAATCAAAACGACGTTATTTTGGTTATCAGCCTTCCATTAATTTTAACTGACGGAAGGACTAATTTAGGAATAATCATAAAAGTGGAGTACTCAAATAGGAAAAGTTAAAGGTGGAGGACTAAATTAGGAAATTGGTTAAAGGTGGAGGACTGAAAATATGTTTATCCCTTCTAAAAAAGAATCAAGAAAAAGTTGGTACTCTAGGACCACCCTTTTAAATAATACAAACAAAAAATTATCTTTTCTGCATAACATTCATTATATTGTAAACTTTACATCATTCTCTATGCAATTTGCTTCTTATGTTCCGCACTTCCCCTAAACTACACGACCTTTGTTCTGCACAACTTTACCACATTCCAATTATCCTCTTATCCATTAATCATATTGTAAACTTTACTTCATTCTCTATATAATTTGTTTCTTATGTTCTGCATTTCCTATAAGCATGTTGTAAACACCTTGTCATGATGAAGGGTGGTTTCATATCAATAAATAGGATGCTGATTGACCATCCTAATATTTGGTTCATCATGTTTAACAATTGTTCATAAAAATTTGGTAGTAATTTGCGAGTTGGTTAAACATGATGAACCAAACCTTTTTATTGATATGAAAACAGTATAGTGAATATACTTTACTCACTTATTCACATTATTATTATTATTATTATTATCATTATCATTATTATTATTATCATTATTATTATTATTATTATTATTATTATTATTATTATTATTATTATTATTATTATTATTTACGAG